>APFE030012114.1:0-14131 GCA_000404065.3 Pinus taeda
TATGCCAATGAGTTTGCCCACGTATTTTCCCACATTTTAGCTTGTGCTCACGTGATTTTGCCAAGTAAATACGAGTTTGCTTGAGCCATTATCATTCATTCTCATGCAGGTATTGAGCAGTACAGGCAGGCAAGCAGTGGAAGAGATTTGGAGATCAGATCTGAGCTATATTGTGTGTAACAGAGGGGAGATACTTGTGAGAAGTATTATGCTGTGTAATGTTACATGACTCAATCATTAATATACAGATAGTTGGGGTTTTTAGCGAGATGCTTTCCCCGTGATACATACTGTGTTAATGTGTGAATGCTCTTGATGTCTTATTGTTATTGATGCTGCTATATTGATGATCAACGTAGAGGAGCTTATGTATTGTGTATGTTTTCCGCAATAGTACATGATCAGGATAATCTCCATTGAATATGTGTTAAATTATTCAAAATTTCTACACATAATTCCATGTAACCTCATCTAGCATAGGCATTGCATTAAATAGTTTCAGTGCTTGGTCATTAGACCTATGTTGAGCTTAGCCACCTATCATTGCATTCTATGCAATTCCAGAACTTCTCTCCACCATTATGTACAACATTCATTTTCTCTGGAAACAAAAATACTCATGCAAAACCTAAATTCCACAATATGAATTTGCCTAATACAAATCCCACAACGTAGCTCCAACGTAGCTCTGGTGTTGCTAGTACCAAATTCCCTAAAAAATGTATACATTATTTGGCACGGGAAAGTCAATCATCATGCCCTATCTGATTGTTTCTAACATGTGTAGGTTTCTGAAATTGTTAATTTAAAGTTTTAACTATGTTTCAAAAAAAATGATCATATCAAAGTTGTTGTAATAAATATCTTTCTTCATTATGTTTACAAGCTTAGATAACCACTCATTTAGAAACAAATTGAACATGCTTCTTGCCCTTTGCCCTTTAGTTCATATATTTTCAAGTAATGTTATAGGAATGTAATGAATATTAAACATCTTACGTAAAGAAAACAACATTTTTATGTTTTGTTTTGTACCAGAAAATGACAACAAACCTTACTCAGAATGCAATTTCCTCAATGTTATCTGGATCAACTCATATTCAACCATACCTACAAATTGTTGAACTTGAACCAATACAATCAATCCAAAATTCAACTCCACGATATCGTATTGCAATTTCAGACGGAACACATAAGAAACACATCATGCTTCCAAAAGATTTCAATGATCTCGTAGCAACAGGCTTGCTACAAAAGGGTTTTGTTATAAATGTTAAAAGTTGGACTACCTCAGCTATCGATCCATCAATGTAAGTTTGTTATAAATTTCTTATTTCAAATTTAACATTTTTATCTATAACACATCCACTTCTAACAATTATTCGTATGACTCTCATTTGTCGTGTAGGTCTATAAAGCTAATAGACTTCGAAATTTCTACTTCATTTGCACCCTTAATTGGCAATCCAAAAACTATGTGTATCCCGATCACATCTGATGAAAACACTCCATCCTCATCAAACCCATATCCTTTATCAAAAAGACACTGCCCTCTTCCAACTAATCCAACTCCATCCGTTCTGCCAATTCAAATTCCCATCAAATCGTTAAACCCTTACCACTCAAATTGGTGCATAAAAGGATACGTCCAAAGGAAAATAGCTCTTCGACAATGTCAAAATCAATACGGACCTGGTAAAGTGTTTGGTTTTGACTTGTTCGATACAGAGGGTGGAGAAATACATATTACATGTTTCAACAATGTTGCGGATTATTTTTTCGACAAAATCCAAAATGGAAATGTCTGCATTGTCTCTAAAGGGAATGTAAAAATGGCTAATAAGCAATACAACCACTTGAACAATGATTGGGAAATTTTGTTGAATGCAACATCTTCCATAGAACATGTTGCCAACGAAGAAAAACATAATCCAACAGTGCAATTCGATATAAAATCAATCAATGATATCATAACAACAAACGTCAACTCCATTGTTAATATTCTTGGTATTGTCACAGACATTTCTAGTGTGTGCACTATACGTAGAAAAGACGGCTTTGAAGTTAATAAACAAACACTACAACTTCAAGACATGTCAGGGTATAACATAGATGCAATCTTTTGGGAGATAATTTTAATGTCGTATCACAGGAAATCTCCTCTCTATGTGCTACAGGAAATAACCCCATCATTGCAATCAAATCTGCGCGTGTTGGAGAATTTAATGGAAAACATGTCGGCACTACAACGAGATCCATAATTCTTGTAAATCCTGACATTGAAGAGGCCCACATGCTAAAGTCATGGTTTAAAAAGGAAGTTTGACTGCAGCTTCTACATCTTTGACAACAAGATCTCCTTTTGGCCATCAACAAAAAAAAAAATAACAATTGCTGATATTTATAGTATGGATTCCTTAGAGAAACCAACATTTTTCCAATTAAAGGGCACAATAACAAAAATTGGGATGGACAATTTTTACTACATTTCTTGCCCGTCCATCGTTGATGGGAAAAAATGCATGAAAAAACTTATTCCACAAAATACAGGGATGTGGTTCTGCCCAAAATGAAACGTTGAAGGAAGTGACTGTGATTACAGATACTTATTGAAAATCGACATACAAGATCACATTGGTGAATTAGCTTCAACTGTTGCTTTCGAAGATGCAGGATCTACAATTCTTGGAAATAATGCCAAAGATTTCTATTTATTATCTTCAGATCCAGAACTGATCAAGGAAATTGTCTCCAAAGCTCTATGGACAGATCATATCTTCACACTATCAGTGAAGACAAAAACTTTTAAAGGAGTACCACGGTTGAAATGCGTTATCATAAAAGAAGAAAAGTTGCATTTCACGACAGAATGAAACAACATCCTTCGAGAAATTCAAAACATCTAGATATCGTAGATAAATATCGCAAAATGTATTCCTTGCTTTTTGACAATTCCTATTGTCGAATTTTATAAATACAGTTTTAGACAATATAATGTTGCGTGCCTTCTCACGAAATTTTCTTATATACCATTGAAATAAGTATTCGTCCTCCATTGTATCTAGCATTATGTGAGTAGACAAATTCACATTCTTATCATATTTTTTCCTTTATCATCTTCTTTCTTTTAAAAAATGAGGTAACTTGCTGCATTACACATGAAATTATCTACCTGTATAAAGAAAAAATACTAATATGTTCTTTCAAACACATTATTCAAATAAAAAATTCACATAAAACTATTCAAAACTTAAATTTTTTTCCCTTCTTTCGCTTTCATACAATAACATGGTTGTTGTCTCCAAATAACATTCTTGTTTTCCCCTCTCTTGCTTATAGGTACCATAAATTTTGTGAATGGCTTCTTCTTCTAATGATGAACGTGCTCAAAGATACTATGCAACAAATAAAGAACGAATAAATGCACATCTCTGTGAGCTTTATCAGGCAAAAAAAGGCATCAGAGAATGTCAAAAACACAAAAAACAGAAGGAAACCAAAATTCCTCGTCTGAAATGACCCACCCCGAAAACAATCCTCCCTTGCAATTATCAAACTCTTTATCTTCTCAACAAACCTCTCAAACAAATACATCCATACCTCATTGCCCTAACCCCTCCTTCGCACATTCTTTCAACAACGTTTATACTAATCAAGCACATCGAGATTTCCGTGCAAAGATTGATAAACTTCCACCTAAATTCCCATGCTCCATTTTTCTTTAATCATATCCGCAATTCCAACCACATGTATTGCTGCTCCAGATGCGTCTCTGAAACAAAGGGTCATTGCTTCTCATTATGAAACAACATGGACCCTAGTCCTCAACCAGCCATCCTTACATCTCTTTCACAACTAGAAGAAATGCTCGTTGTTAGGGTTAACCCTATATTGCAGGTAACACATGCACATGGTGGCCAATATAAATACAGTGGCCACACAATTTGTTTTCCTCAAGACATTACAAAAATCGCAAACATGTTGCCACGACGTGTTGAAAACTTGGACATCCTAATTGTCACTCGTCATAGTAATGACCATAAGGCTTATGATTTCATTGTCAGTAGACATCGCGTTCTCGCTGCATTAGAATACAAATTGGCAAATTACCCATACTATAAGAATGTTTGTATTGATAACAACGCACTGGCATCCTTACCAGCAATCCCCACCGATATCTCCTCCTCCGTTCACCATTCCAATACTATGGAAACCACTGTCCACCTTTCACTTGAACCACCACATGAGCTCACCGAAGATTCCATAGACCCATCCGTAAACCAAACATCATCATTCGTACCCATCATACCTAATACAAATACATAAATCCAAGAAATCCGCCATTATTTACATTCTTACAACCACCAATTTGATACTACACTTGAGTGGCCAACAATTGGTTTATCACCAATCAATGAATACAACACAGAAGGTATACTCTCTATGGCTTTCCCCACCCTTTTTTCGACAGGAGCTGCAATTCCAAATCAAGCAAGAATGAAAGTAGTGCAGTTACATGAATATGCACTTCATCTCATACGTTACTACGATAACAGATTTGGAAAGCACCCACGCTTTCATTATTACATATATAATCTCATGATGCGACATCGCAGTCAAGCAACAACATCGATTTTTGTGAAAAAGAACATCGCAGATAACTTCCCAATATCTATTCAAGATCTGAACATCTGATTAGAACAATTTCCAGATGAGCAATTGGCAGAGCAAGTCATGCAATTCGGTAGCTCTTTACGTGGAACAAGATCATTTTGGCACAAAGCTAAAAATGAATTAACGGACATGATAACTCAACTCTATTGCCCGACGTTCTTCTTCACATTAAGTGCAGCTGATACAAAATGGCCTGATCTTCATGCAATCATGCCCAGATGTCCACCTTCTGATATTGCAAAACAACAAAAGTAGAGAAATGATAACATTATCTCTAACCCACATTTAACATCACTATATATGCACCATAGATTCACAGCATTTCGTGAAATTATCTTAGAGAAACACTTGAAGACAAAAGATTACTAGTATAGGTACGCATTCTATCGCATTTTTTTTCAAAAAAATCGAAACAACATTCCTCACCTATTACAAAATTATCTTACAAAAATGCATACTTGACAGGTATGAATGGCAACATAGGGGATCTGCACACATCCACGGTTTCCTTTGGATAGAAAATGCACCTGATATGGAAAGCCTCAACTGGGAAGACACAGAAGCAGTTGATATTACTAGGCAGTTCTTCGAAAAATATATTTCCGCTTGGAACCCTCCTACTCCTTCGACTTCAAACCAACCAATTGCTTGGACAAATCCTGAAGACCCTTGTCTATTGTCCACACCGCAAATCTTCAGAACCAATCCTTTCAATGATTATGAACAACTCATCAATTGTGTTGAACGTCACATAAAATGCACGAAAAGCACATGCCTAAGAAAAAATGGATCCTCATTCCAATGTCGTTATAGAGTACCATGGGAATTACATCCAAAATTGGCCTTATTCATTGATTCCAATGGCCAAAAAACATACACCCCTGCTCGCAACGACGACCGACTCAATAGCCATAACCCTACCATCCTATCTATTTGGCGTGCAAATATTGACTGCCAACCAGTACTCTCCATACACGCTGTACAAAAATATATTGCCAAATATGCGTCCAAAGCCAAAAAAAAAAAAAAAGCTTCCACCACATGCTACGAATTATCCTGGCTTCACCCATTGCTGACCCAGCAACATCTACATTTCGAAAATTTCTTATAGAAACCCTTGTTGATCGTGACATTGGAGCACAAGAAACCTGCCATATGCTACAAAAATTACCATTAACATTATGTAGTCGACCATTCATTTCTTTAAATGTAAACCAAAAAATCCTTATGCGCCTTCCACAAACGAACACCACCTCCACTACATCCCCACACATCATAGATACATATATCCAGCACCTTTCTACCCTAGAATCCACATCACTTATAGAATTAGCAAGATCCTGGTCATATGATCCTCGTCGCAAAACAAACAAATGGAAACAAAGACCTACAAAAGCAATTGTTCGGGTCATACCACGTTACTCCTCCATACCATCCACAACTGAACCTTGTTACGCTGACTTTTGCAGAGTTGAACTTATGCTATACAAACCTTTTCGCCATATCATACAAGATATAGGAGATTCTGCTGCAGAATTCATCACAAATTGGCAAACATTTCGTCCATTCTACAAACCTTGGCATCAACACTGCACACTATCTGATATTGAATCTGTCGCAGATGATACCTCAACTATTCATGAAACCAATCCTCCAGACACCATGGAAATAAATGAATGGGAATTACTTTCCCAATTACACCCTACAAATGAGCTTCTCATAAATGACCTTGACATGCTTGGTCTTTGTGGCTTTGATGACAACCATAACTAGAATCATACCACTATCCCATTAGATCTACAAAACAATGCCATACAAATCATTGAGAATAGTCGCTCCATCCAACGCATTCTTCAAACACATCAACATATCTTGGCGACCCTTACTACATTATCTCCGATGCAAAGAAAAGCTCTAAATATTATTTCTAATCATTTTGCTAAGAAGGATTATTTAACCGCTCTCAGAATGATAATACAAGGCACTACTGGTACAGGAAAATCCCTCCTTATCAATTGCATCAAAGATATGCTCATAAGCCTTGCAAGCCCAGAACCTTTACTGATCATGCTCCTCGCCCCTACAGGGGTTGCTGCCTTCAACATACAAGCATTGACAATCCATTCTGCTCTGCACCTTCCTATAAAGGATCTTATACCCTTAGAAGGTAATGCTCTTGCAAAATTCCAAGAAGAACTCACGCATATAAGGTACATACTAATCGATGAAATGAGCTTCATTGGGCCAAATCTTCTTAGCCATATTGATGAATGTCTTCGAGAGGCATTTCCACAGCAAAGAACACTCCTTTCGATGGTTGTTCCATTATATTGGTTGGTGATCTCGGTCAGCTACCACCCGTCAAAGACATACCTCTATATGCAGGGACGAGCCACAGAAGCGCATTGTGGAACACATTCAACACAGTCATCACATTAGACACAATATTTCATCAACAAGGCGACAACATCGCACAGGTTACTTTCAGGAACATTCTCCGGAACATTAGAGATGCAAATCCAACAATCGACGACTACAACATACTCATGTCGCACACAGATTCTTTTTTATCAGAAGATGAAATACATTCATTCCATGATTCCATGCATCTATTTCCAACAAATGCTCAAACAATGGTCCATAATAAGCAAATAATGAAATCTCTAAACACTCCAATCGCAAGATCCATTGCTGAATATGACAACACATATTCCAACATTTCCTTAGAAGACGAGCAACTTGAGCGAATTGTATTACTATGCAATGGCGAAAAAGTTATGTTAACTTCCAACCTTTGGGTTTCAGCTGGACTTGTTAATGGTTCTCTCGGAGAAATTGTAACCATCTTTTACAAAGAATCAACTGCACCACCACAAATTCCAACATTTATTGTCGTAGATTTTCCCAAATACATCGGGCCTCCTTGGGATGAAAGAAACCCCACTCACTTGCCTATTCCAGCAGTAAAAAGAAATGGACGTGCACAAATTCCACTGAAGATGGCTTGGGCTTTAACCATACATAAATCTCAAGGTATGACACTTCCAAAAGCAACAATTGAGATTGGAAAAATAGAACGTCAAGGTCTCACATTCACAACAATTTCAAGAGTACCTTCTCTACAAGATCTCCGAATTAGCCCCGCATTCAATTTCGATCGTTATAGTAAAATGAAGGACAACAAAAACATTGCTCGCAGAAAACACGCAGAAGAAATTCTCCGTTCAATGCCGCCTCCAGATAATCTGCTCCAACCCATACTTTAACATCACCAAAAGGTTTCCTCCACACACTAATTATTATTTGAATGTTGAGGATTTGATGGCTACAAAATATTTTAGAATATTTTTTTATAATAGTCATACATTAAAAATTGAGATTTATCCCAAAAGTAGGTATGTCCTTTTAATTATATTGATTAATTATTAGGTAGATGGGAGGGATTTAATCTCCACGGAATATTCTAGAATAGTTCAAATAGTTGTCATAGATTAATAGTTGAGATTTATGGCATAAGCCATAGTATTGTAACAAAATCTATTTGCAAGTTACGAATCTCCAAAGTAAAATTGGATGAATTTTCATAGCCAAGAATCTTGTTACATGTTCCTATTAAATATATATATAATATATATATTATATATAATATATTATATATATATATATATTTTTAACTTATTTATTATTGTTTTTATAATAATAAAAAAATAAAAATATGGAGGCTAGAGCACGAGGGGTTCTCTATAGTGTCGACGAAGAAAAAGAGTCTCAATTCACATGGGGACTGGGTGTTGCAACAAACATTCAAGCTGAGTATCTAGTCTTGTGGCAAGGTTTGGATCTAGTGCTCTCCATAGGTGTTCGTCATCTACCGATATTTGGAGATACTAAGCGTGTTATTCAACAAGTGTCCAAATGTAGGAGAATGACAAGCAATTCCCCCTTCCAATTCTTCATCGAATTAAGATGTTGGTGGAATCATTTGATTCCATAGCCTTTTATCATATAAGAAGGAATTTAAACGAGGCTATGGATTCCCTAGCCAATCAAGGCTTGCAACTATCACAAGGAGAAATAAAGTATGAGAATGAGATTATTGTAACTAAGGACATTTCATAAAAATGATAGGCGTTGTTAAATTGGTTGAAACCTCAGGGCAAGTGAAGCAGGGTATAAGAGGTCAAATCAAAGTATTTAATACCATAATGCATAATCAAGCAGGTAAATTCAAAGTTATGCAACCAAACCTTTGGAAAGATATGGAGAGTCACATCATTCTTGACAGGTGGGAAAAGTGCGTCCCTTCGAAAAGAACACGGGATAGATGGAGTAATGTGGATAAGAAAATTGGAGTAGGTAGTATGTATGAAATTTCATTCTACAATAACAAACTTCAAGGTGAAGGAGCCATTCTCATCGATTTTTGGAGGATTCATCTGATTTTCATTATGGACTCTGCAAGTGGTGTTATGGTGAGGCATGTTTCCATTAATGTGGAACGGAATGAGATTGAATCACAAGGGGGAAATGGGATGGTATATATAGGAAGTTCAAGGGCTCTAGAATTGAGTAAACAAGAATTAAGGAGTTGCATTAGTCAAACTTGTCGCTGTCTCTGGAGTTGGCTTAATATAATGGAGAATTCTCAGAGAGGTGCGGAGGAGGACTTCAACCCATCCCTTGCAAAATTGGCAGAATTACTTGAGTTTATTATAACTTTAATCTCACATCACACAGAGTTATTCTCAGCAAGAGTAAGGGTTCAAAACGAATTGATGGCTCATTGGATGAATTTCTAGATTTCAAAATTGACAGGCTTCAACTTGTAGAAATTACGATGTAGATTTGTAGTTGCTCGTGAAATTTTAATCAAGATCACAAGACAAAAACCTACTTTACTGCTCTGCAAAAAATAATTCACAATCTAGAAAAAAAAATAGACATGAAATAAGAAGTCACACACATGCAACAAGTATTTTTCCCGGGGAAAGCAAACAGCTAAAAACCCCAATGCTTGCTTACATTAAATTAGAAGAACAAAGATGTATTACAATTTCTTTGCTAAACTGAGCACAACCTGCAAGTTCATAACCCATCCCTTTGCTCACTGAGAAGCTTTGGCCTAGACTTAGTCAAATTCTGCCTCTGGTTGAGCTCCTATTTCCTTGCACTATTCCTCAAGGAATTGAGCCCCTATTATTTAGGAAATTCCTCAAATTGATTGTGAAATTCCTTTAGGTTGATCCTCTAACTGCATGCAACACCTGTACACTCAACACTAGTCTACAATTGATGTTACACTGCCTTGGAATCTCCACCTGGTGTGGGAAACTTGAATTCTTTGCATGCACTAGCTATTTTGGGTTGATTGATTAGTTAACTAGATGATCACAGAGTTTGACTGAAGTCCCACTACTTAACTAACCTTCCACTAGTTCCTCCAAACGTTAGAACTAATTTAAATAAAAATAACCCGAGATAACTGACGTTAATTGCTACAAATTAGCAATCACACATGCATAAATGAACTCTAACTCCTCCAACTCGAATTTATTGAGTAAATTGGGTGACACAAGCCATGTTGATGTCACACAACTTAACATCATCCAAGTTGATATCAGTCTTTCGGATTAATCACATCGTTAAGATTTGGTCGACATTTCGAACCAGCTAATGTGGTTCATCCTAAGTTGTCTTTTGATGTGGAAAATCAATTTTTTCTCAATTGAACCAAGGCAAAATAAAATTGAGAATTTCTTGCTGCATTTTTCAACACTCTCTCTCTGCGAGAAAGAGATTATCAACCACCTATATCCTATACCTATGGAACTTGAACTTCCCTCTTAACAAGGCCTTTGGAAATATGTCAACATCTTGTTCCTCTGTCAGAATGTAATACAACAACATTATCCACCTTTGCACACAGTCCCATAAATGGTGACACTGGATATCTATATACTTGGATTGATTGTAAAAAACAGGATTCTCAGAGAGCTTGATGCAACTTTGATTATCATAGTAAATCACAGTTGGATCCATCATTTGACCAAACAATCCAACAAGTATCTTTCTCATCCAAATCGCCTCACATGTTTCTTGACTTGCAGCCATGTATTCTACTTTTGTCTAGTTGAACTCCACAGATCTTTGCTTCCTGTTGTACCAGGAAAACGTTGTGGACCCAACATTAAAAATTCCATCTGATGTACACTTTCAGTCTGATGGACTCCCCATCCAATCTGCATCTATGAAGCCACACAACTTCACTTCTTCTGTTCGTTTGTACCATATTCCAAATTGGGTAGTGCCTCTGAGGTATCGTAAAACATGCTTAGCTGCCCTCCAAAATAATTTGGTTGGCTTAATCATAGCTTGGCTCAACTGGTTGACTACATAATACATATTTGGTCATGTGTTCACAAGATACATTAGTGAACCCATTGACTGCCGATAAATGGTAGCATCCACTTCCTCACCTGAAGTGGCATCCTCCTTCCTCAAGTTGGTCGCTAGAGGTGTCTCAATGGGTTTACAACTCTCTATGCAAAACCTCTATAGTATCTCATTTGCATACTTGCCTTGAGAGACAAACAATTCCCCATTACCTTGTCATACTTCCAACCCAAGGAAGTAGTGCATGATACCCATGTCCTTCATTTCAAATTCCCTTGCAAGGTACTCCTTGAAAGATCTGACCAGCTACTCATCACTAGATAAAATCAAGTCATCAACATATAAGACAATAACAATTTACCTTCTACCAATTTATGATAGAGGTTTGCATCCGCTTCACTTTTAGTGAATCCTAAACCGGTGAGATAACTATCGATCCTGGTGTACCATGCATGGGGTACTTGCTTGAGACCATACAACACTCACTTGAGTCGGCACACATGAGACTCTTGATCAAAAGTCTTGAAGCCTTTTGGTTGCTTGATATACACCTCCTCCTCAATAACTCCATTGAGGAATGTTGTTTTTACATCCATCTGGTGGATCTTCCACTCCATCTGCGCAACCAGAGAAAGAATAGATCTAATGGATCAGTACCTTGCTACAAGAGAAAAGGTCTCCTCATTGTCAATTACCTCAACTTGAGAGTACCCCATTGGCCATAAATTTGGCCTTGTAATTCTCTATGCTTCCATTTGTTGCCTTCTTTACCTTGAAGATCCATCATGAACCCACAATTGATTTATCTGTTGGTCTTGGGACCACTTCCCAAACATTGTTCTTTATAATGGTTTCATATTCCTCCACCATTGCATCAACCCATACAAGTTTCTCTACTTCTTCCTTGAAAGAGGATAGCTCAGTCTCTACAAGCTCAATCATTAGAGCCATGTAGTCAGTGTACTGATCTAGTGACCTTCTTTGACTGCGATGATTTGAAGGAGCACCTACATTCTACCTCGCATCCTGCACAAGTCTCTCAACTTCCCTGGTCCTTTTCCTACCTTCTCTAGATGGTTCTGCTTGAGTGGTTGTCTCCACTCTCTGCTCCTCAATTTATGGTTGCTCCACAACTTCTTGAGGTTCCTATTTTAGAGCTAAAATATCCTCTTTTGGTGGGATCTAAAGCTTCCTCTCAAGAGAGCACCACATTGCTTTCTCCTCATCAAATTTTACATCCCTTCGCACAACTATCATTATGAGGGATGCCATGTACATAAGGTAGTTGTGGGGAGTTTCTATGTAACCCACAAATACCCCCATTTTTGTTGTCGACTCTAGCTTCTTCCTTGATTCGTTAGATATATGCTAGTAAAAAAAGGCTCTAAAAACCATGAAGTGCGACGCATTCGACTTTCTCCCCCGAGAAAGCCTCCTTCGGTGTAATCATGCCCAAAATCCGATGAGGACTTTGGTTCTGCAAATACACTGCTATGTTGCATGCTTTAGCCCATAAATGTAGAGGTAGGCCTTGGTCATGCAACATCAACCTCGTTTCTCCCACAATGTTATAGTTCTTTCTGTCGTCCACCCCATTCTGTTGTGGGTTGTGGGGTGTTGTCAACTCTCATCGAATGCCTTCTTTTGCATACAAATTTTTAAATTCATTTGACACATACTCACCTCCATTATCGCTCTTGAGAGCCTTCACCTTCTTGTTGCTTTCTTTCTCAACCAATGCCTTGAATTCTACGAACTTGGAGAATGTCTCATATTTCTTGGAGAATTATGTTTTATGGACGAAAAAGTTTTATTTTTTATTTTTGGATGAATAAGGTTTGTTTATGATCTTGGTGAATGAATTATGTTAAAGTGTTGTCAATGTCATCATTGGTTCGTGTTTTATTAAATCATTGATTTATGTTGATATATATTAGTATACATACCTTCAATCATAGGACTCTTAGATCTAATTATGTCTCAATTAAAATTTAAGGATAAATCATTTGATCAAATGTCAACTATGGTTTTGCACATTAATAATGCTATTAGGAAAAAGGAGAATAAGAACTTCCTAGAAGAAACCCTGAAGATTTGTCACAAAAATGTATGAAGTATGAGAATTCTATTGAGAAGAAATATGTTTAAATTTATGTTTCTACATATGGAATTGTTTATGAAACTTATAAAAAAGACATGTTATTGAGGAATTTTATCAAAGGCATACCTTATAAGCCATTATATAGACATATATGAAGAAGTTATCGAAGCCACATTGTAGATAATACCACATTGCTCATAGCTTGATGAATGGATTTGTTGATTTTCATTTTTAAATAAATCTTAATATGTTATCGTAGTTGTCTGTGGCCTTTGGGTTTGTCATAACATCCTTGTTTTTTCAAGTTTGTTTGAGGACTTATTAACCAGGTAAAATAATTAACTTCATTGCTTTGCGTTACTTCCCAATATTTACATGTTATTTTGATCCTTACTTAAAATATTCTCAAAGTCACTAGGTGCATTTATATACCTTATACTAAATGGTTTTCTTAAATATTAGCCCTAAAAGAGATTCTAGTTCAAAGTTGACGTGTCTAAGAATATGAAAAAATAATTCATACTAGTATATATGGGATGTCATGTCACACTCTTATGTCAATGTCATATTTAACTTAACTCAAAAGATATATTGGCCTTCTTATTTAAGAAGATAAAACATACTATACAGATGTGAAGGGGATTAAATCTTAATAGGTGCAATATTACCACCTTTACTTTACTAATTAACCAAGCTATCAATAATAAGTCAAATACAAAATAATTTAAAAACTAATTAAATATATCAACTTAAAAAACCACTATTTTGATTTTAAATCTTAAATCATAAGGTCCATAATTTCTTAATTATAATTTTTTTTAAATAAAATTATACTTCAATCAACCAATTTTATAAAAATCAAACTTATTAAACTAATCAAAATATCAACAATTTATAGGAAGCCTGGGGAGTGCGAGAGGAGCCACAATCAACCATGAGATTGCGTGCAACATCAGAGCCATG
>APFE030012135.1:12418-32696 GCA_000404065.3 Pinus taeda
TATTAGGGTCTCTGTCAATGCTTGTCTAGCAACCCGATCCCATTACGTGCAATTTGATAGTTCATTTTAAATTTTTCGTTATAATGAATCAAGCCTACCCCACAATGTGTTAATTTCATGGTTGGTCTTTAATTTTTCATTACAGTGGTTTGAGCTCACCTACACTGTGTGTTAATTTGATAGTTAATTTTTAATGTTTTTCTTGCAATGTATCAAGTTGTCTTAGGCTAAGATTTTAAAATCGCTATATATTTAGCATTTAAAAAAAATTACTCTTGGTATAACTCATTTATTCAGGTGTAAATTTTTAGAGTGTTTTTAGTCATAAAGTTTTTCCATAATGTCATGATTGAAATATTTTGAAAATTTAAGATTGTTTTGTAGACATAATCTTTGGTTTTAATTCCATGGTTGAAAAAATGTCAAGATTTTAATGTTTTTCTAAGTCGGGATATTTTATCTTTAATGTTATGGTTGAAAATAGTTATAAATATGTTTTCTTAGCACCTTGCTTGAAAATTGTTGGAATTTTAAGGTTTTTCAAAGTAGTGATATTTTAAATTTATGTTATGCTTAAAATCATTAGAATTTTAAGGCTTTTTAAAGATGTGATATTTTATTGTTAATGTCATGCTTAAAAATCATTGAAAATTTAAAGTTTTTCAAAGTCATGATATTTTATTTTTAACGTCATTAAAAAATGTGGAAAATGTGCCTTGAAAAAAAAGATGTTATTCCGACATCAACACTTTTCGATTTCAAGGTGTTTTTTGCACCAAACAAAATGGATTTTACTATTTTTTACAGTTAACTTTAAAAAATATTGAAATTTCACTCTGAAAAAGAATTGGTGATGCAGAATCAACACTTTTTATTTTTGGGTTGTTTTTTCATGTTTTTTTGGTTTTTTGGGCTCACGTACCTGTTTTGAGGTAATAGTTCCCATTTGATTGGTAACTATGTTCCTCCTTTTCCCTTCAAGGTTTGCAACACTTAGGGTCTTTGATCAGTTGTTCATAAATCCGTTTATGAGCAATTCTTTGGTATGCCCAATTTTTCAATATTGCTACTCCACAATAACATGTCTAGGGATATGGAGGTCAACCTTCTTCTCATTGGCTCAATCCTCTACAATATAGTGAAATAGAGCTAGTTGGCTAGCCACTTGACTTATACTTTAGTCCTTAAAGTTTGCACGTACTTAGGTCCAATACACCTACCCTTCTATGAGTCTTGTCATCCTTCCCAAGTACATGACTTGGGGATCTTCTTTAACAGTCACCTAATAAACCTCCATCTATACTAGGACTGTCATCAATTTTCCCAACCACATTCAATTCTTTTACCGATCTAGGGCCCACGACACTAGTATCATATAGATCTCTTCAAATCTGCCCCTAATAGTGATTTGTGTCCTCTCAGAATCACTATTCGTGTGTACAAATTTATTTATTGTCCAGTCTATGAACAAATCTAAAATACTCCTATTATGGTCCTTCTAACAATTTGTAGGTGACAGAACTAGGGTCAAAAATCATCCACTAAAATTCCATTGACTAATTTTTTATAGGCTGCTTCAGACCTTTATCCAAAATGCTACAGAGAGTGTACCATAATCATCTCCTCTTCATGTGAATTCATTATTCATATGGCACATTTACTTTGTTCCATATTCTACTCAGGCCCCACCCTCATTTGGATCTGTTATCTCCACACAGAATTTTTCTTACCATCTTCTAGTTTTTTGGTTTGTATTATAGAGAAAAATCTCGCTCTAAGGCTCACATCCCATCTTATTCTACATAGATTTTTCATAGTCTTAAGGGCATACCTTATGGACCTAACATGCTAGGAAACCACCCTAACTAGGGACTTGTACTTATATTCTAATTTCTTTAGAAAAAATCCTATCCACTCATAGAAAAAACAACAAATCTTGCCTCCATAAGAAACTCGAACTAGCTCATATGGATCCATATATTCTGGGCATTTCTTTTACTGAATCTTGACTTGAACTTCAGATCTTTATGACCCTCAAACTCTGGTTACCTCAGTGAATATTACACCTATGACTAGTTTTGTCTTGGCCCTAAATTCTAGTGCACACCCTTCTCCATTTGTGTTGATCTTCATCACAGACTTTACAACCTACTAAATAGTAAAAGACAAGGTCTCAACCCTCTCAGCTATTTCAGAATTTGATGTGGCCTTCACACAAAACACCACTAAAATCACATGCCCGAATTCGCATGAGCCACCTCTCTTGAGCTCGATATACAAGAAGAGAACCAATAGTATCCCATCCCACTTCCTAGCTTGAAACCGTTAAGGGATGCGTCATTCTTGTGTACTCTCACATGATGATCTTTCTCTTGGTGGATGATCATGGCCTCCCTTTAGCAACATGTACTCAACCCTCTAGCTCAGGCTACTTTAGGAAAACATCTCTCGTAGCATCCTTGATCAAATGAGATCCTTATCACTTGATGTTCTTGCCTTCATACTAATTCCCCCCAAATATATTTTCTTAGCTACACCTCTTAGGAGCCCTCTAGAACTTATGGGTTTTATTTACTTAGACCTTAGGAAATATTAATCTTCCTTTTTAATTTTATTTTGTATTTTAAACCCCATATTGGGTCCAAGATCCCTTCTCTTGGGTTCTTTTCCCACAAATCCTTTTGTGGCCAAACTCACACAAACCCATCTCACTAGGCTTGTGGAGTACCTCTGAATCTACACAATTCAATAACATATTCTATTTGTAGTAATCATAACTTGTTCAAGCTCTTGTATTCAAGCGAGGACTTGGTTGGGTTCCCAAGTTGCAAATAAGTAAGGGTAGTTGTGAGGGCATGATAGCTAGGGAGGGTTAGGGCATGACAAGGAATGAAAAGGTGTGCTAACGCATGCCATACAATGTAACTTCATGTTGAGGAGTGTTAAGGAGTTATAAGGCATCACAAGGAAGAACTAGGTCAAAATGCATGGAAATGAAAAAATAAGAGTGTGTTCCAGGGAGTACGAGTGAATTCAAGTGTGCCAAGGATGAAGTGTGCTAGGAAATGTTCATAATAGTATTTACAAGAGGCAAGCCTAGAATTGCAATAAGGGGCTCGGCATAGTAGTTTTAGACAAAGGGAGACTTTGTGCTAGGAAAAACACTGTTTTCCTTTAGCTATTATTTTTATATGACATGTGGCACATTTGGCCAAATGCTCATGTTTTAAATCATTATAGACAATTGCATATTGTACATTATTGTGTATAAGTTTTGGGACACTCGGCTTGTGCCAGCTTATATCATGTGTGTCTTGTGCATACTGTGGTTCTTGCAAACTCTTAGTTAATGCTCTATTGTTTATATGAAATGGACATACATGTCAATTATTGTCTGTATAAGCTATATGGCTTAGTTGTTTTACGACCATGGCTAGCTGTGATCCTCGCTTCAATAATTTCTTAAGTGGGACAAGTTGATCCTAGACATGAGTGGCCTAATATGCTTTGTAGGCAGTTCTTAGGTGAAAAAGGCACAATCTACTTGTAATAGGTGCAATTGGTCAAGTTATTAAGGTTGAAGTAGGCCAATGCCACATGAATTATAGTAGCTAAGGACATGATTGAGTTCCCATGTCATGAAAAAATGTAAGGCTAGTTGTGAGGGTGTGAGTGCCAAGGCAGGCAAGTGAACGCTAACATGTGCTAGATAGTGTGAATGTGTGTCAAACATGCTAAGATATGCCAAGTGCTAATTCATGCCAATATGTGCAAAGGTGTCACAATATGTGCCAGGGGTTTTCAAGGAAACAAAAAGGAAAAACAATTTACAATAAAATGAAATGCACATATAAGAGGGCTAATAAGTCATCAATTTCCCTTCTCCAAGAGGGCCATGCTAATCACACCAACACTAGGTTCTAATAGGTTCCAAGTGCCAAGTGTTATTGCATTGTAAGTGCCAAATATTCTTATGTTACTTCTCATGTACTTTCCAATAGTTGATATCAAATAACTTCTAATATTAAACCATGTCAAATCATACTAAGGCATCTCAACAAATGCTAGACATGCTAAGACTTGCCAAGTGCCAACATGTGCTAAGTGCCAATGTGGGTTAGGGAGTGATACACATGTTAAGCAGTGGCAAGGCATGTCAAAGAGTGATAAGGTGTGCTTGAGAGTGCTAATTCAAACTGAGGAGTGTTAGGGAGTACTAGGGAAACAAAAGGGAACACTAGGTCAAAATTCATGGAAGTGAATGAATATGAGGGTGTGTCATGGAGTGTCAACAATTTCCTAACATGCCAAGGAGGGAGTGAAAAGGTATGCTAAGCATTGGTAAGGCATGCTAAGGAATATCAAGGCATGTCAAGAAGTGCCAAAGTGTGCTAGGGAGTTCCAATGTATGTTAAAATGTGCTAAATAGTGCTAAGGCCTGCCAAGACATGAAAAAATCTAATGCACGCTGGGATGTGTAGGGTGCCAGGGTATGCAAACATGTGTCAAGGAGTGTCAAGGAAACATAAGGTAGGACCAAGTTAAAATGAAAGGAAATGAACACATAAGAGGGTTAATAAGTCAAGACTTTATATTTTTCAAAAGGGACATGATAGGCACACTAATAATAAGCTCCAATACATGTCAAGTGTCAATGTGTCCCAAGTGTTAATGTATGTTAATGCATGCCAAAGTGTCCCAAGGCATGCCAACACATGCTAGGAGATTTCTATGCTATGCTATGACCTTCCAACATGTGCTTGGATGTCATATTCATGGTAAGATGTTCTAGGTAAAAATATGTTCCAATATATGCGAGGTGCCAAGGAATGTTAGTGTGTGCCAAAACATGTTAATATGTGCAAAAGAGTGTTAATGAGTGCTAGGTCACTCCCATTAATAGAATTGACAGAGCTTGATTATGTATTACATAATATAGTTCTTACACACAATAATGGAACTTTATCTAAATGGAATTTACTAGATAATAAACCTAATAAAGATGAATCATGCATACACGTACGAAAATTATATTCTCATTACTTGAGGGAAATGATACACACTAATTACTTCTTAACAAATTGACTGAGTCTAACCACTATGGCCTTAAACATATAATGAAAAATACTCCATAAAAATGGTCTTAAATCATTATATTTTGACAAAAAATATAGTACTATGCACATTGCGTCATCAAAAATTCATTGGATTTACCAATAGTGGCTAACATTTTTTGACCGTCACAAAAGTAACCAAAAAGAGAATTGGTGAGGGCCAATAAATGATCATCACTAGAAGTGTCACCAAAGAGAGAATTAGTGATGGGCCTTTAACAACCTTCACTAAAAGTGTCAATAAAAATGGCTTTGGTGACAAACCTTAAAGGACCATCACTATATGCACTTACAACAACACTTTTTTAAGGACTGTCACCATATGCGACATTGGTGATAGACCTTAAAGGTCCGTCACATGCAAGCCCCTCATCAATGAACTTTTTTCTTGTAGTTATTTTCTTTATTGAACTCATCAAGAAAATATTCCCTGTCACTCCACTTGTAAGGATGATAACAATGATGACCATGATACCTGTTAGAACCAAAACTAGAATAGTAACTTTTCCATCACCTCTCCTATTTAGAGTATCCAAGAACATATCATATTTGATCATGTCATCTCTATCTAACCTATTCCCACCATGAGGTCTACTACCATATGCCCCATTAGTTATGTCCTCCTTCTCATGGCTGATTCGAAGTAGTCCTTGTCTTTGCAATTATAAAAAATTCTAAAGGATTACTACATGAACATATTCTTTTTTCTCCCATGCCTGCATGATTTTTTCATTATCTGATTTACAACTTCGTATTTATTCCTTCAAACTTCTCAATGTGTCTACAAAGTCAGAAGAATTCCCTACAACATGCTGCTCCTATGATCCATAGGTAGAGTCTTGAGAATTGTAATCTACCATCTTGGTAGTTAGCTTTGTTATTTTCTTGCAGCAAGGTATATCGTGATAGCTAAAGAAAATCATAAACAAGCCAATGTACCTCATTGTAGTTTAGGGAAGGATATCTCATCTTTCAGACCAATCGAATTAGTGCAATATATCTATATACATATATATAGACATAATCATATCAACATTTAATCATCATTTCAATCATTAGCCAATCATCAATGCATGACCATACCAAACACATACTATGACCTCATGAATGACAACTATAACCACACCAATGTATGCAAAATGATATATAAGAATTTATATGCATAACCAATGCATAACTGGCATACACTCGTGGTGACCACCTACAACAACAACACCATCAACTTCCACTTGGTGACATCACTGAAACCATGACCAACACCATGCATATGCAACAAGATCATAGCCATAGCTATAAGGAATACTTATATGCAACTGATGTGAATGCATGACCAATACACTGCCCATCCAGTCTAATGGGTGAACCATGTTATGATACCACTCTGTAACACACTCCTCCCACATTTAACCAAGTTAACCAGTCAACTTAGGTAAACATGCGATGAGTGGATACTATTATTTGATTAAAATCCCCATGTACAGTTAAGGAAGTTGAAATGACAAAACACAACTAATTTGACCTTCTACACACATCACAGATCCTACTGGATCCAACCAACCCTTCCAGGTGATCAACTCCTGAGACAACTTGACACATCTATGCCCTAGAGGCTCATTCCCTCACTTCAAATGGGCATGTGTGTGACTAGGGCACTCCAATTGCTCTGATAGCAAGGGCATGCGGGCCATTGGGATCTTTTTCAACTAGTTTAGAGCTACAGACCCTAGATTTTGTGCCACTTTTTCAAGGCCAAGTCTCATTTCACTACCCAGAACATCATGGAAGTTCCAAAAATGAAACGTAACATTGAAACAATGATATAAATGCAAATGCTTGAACAAGGACTTGACTAGACCCCTAGTAGCCATGACAAACATGTTTTCATACATGTCACAAATATGCATTTTACAGGTCATAACAACATATCTTAGCATAGGGGTCTCATACTTATTTGAGAATCTCTAAGAAACATTGATGCGTTATCACACTAGTTTAATTATCGTCTATTAGGTCATATATTCATTTTTCATTCATTTACAAATCAAAAACATAATGAGAGCCATACATCATCACTGTCATAAAAAATTCTCATAACCAACATATAATTAACATAAATAGAAAGGATATAACGACCATAAAATGCGCATATAAACAAGTATATTTACCCATAAAATACAAGAGTAAAGAACCTTTTTTTAACATATGAAAAATTCAACGAGGTATGTGACTTCCATGAACCACCTAACCATAGACTAGGCTGAGCCAAATCTCTCTTTTAGCCAGTAACCCCCATGCCATATTCCAAGAATGAATGTTGTATCTCTTGGAACACATCAAACAAAACCAAACCAAGTCTTCCAGAGGCCAAATGACCTCAACCCTAAACCAATGACTCCACCTCATGGTCCTACATCACTAACCATCACCAGATTGGTGCCTACCCAATTGTTCTAGGGCTCTAGTGCATTTTTTCCAACCAAGGCTTTCAGGACTAGTAACTAAGTCTAGAGTTTTCATCGAGCTTCCACATCGTTTGTCCAACCAGGTCTTCTAGGAGTAGTAACTCAACCCACCAAGGTCTTCCAGAGCATCTATCTTACCAAATCTTTGAGGAACTCGTAGATCAACCCACAAAAAAAGGAACATGAGAACCAACTAGAAAAACAAAAGGAAAGAAACCCAGAACACCACGACTATCCTCGAAATGGAAAGGATAAGAAATCCATTGTCAATCTAGGCATTACTCCATGTCAATGATATATCATAAACAAGAAACCACATGCATATGCCATGCAAGCCAAAAGTAGCAAGGAAATCATACATGTAACTTGGTACCTAAAAGAAAAACCCATTGTAGTTATTGATCTCGATGCCCTCTTGCACTTTCCTTCTCTTCCTTTTCCTTCTTTCTCCAAAACTCCAAATATACCACACTCCTCCAAGAGTGCTCCAAGAAAACTGCAAGTGTATGAGAGTATGAGATAGAGAGAATATAGAGAGAGCTCCAAAAATGAATTGGAAAAATTATTTCAGTTGATCCTCACAAGCCGTTTTATTAATCAGGCCTCTATTTTCTTCATTTTCAATTACTTTCCTACAATTTCCTCCTCACATGCAACCTGTGACCTTTCACCTTACTTCTCTCCTAATTTCCATTATTTTCATAAATAAAATACCGATTAATACCTCATGCATTTCCAAATCCTTTTCCATTTCCTTTTCCAATTTCCACAGCCATTAATTAATAACAAGTGATTGCCATAATTATGTTTTTTCCCAGCATTCATATTGAATACATGTCCCATGCCCAAGGACTTATTTTTCCTCCACTAACTTTATTACATGGAATTTTAACCAGGGAAGTTACAGTCATTTTTCCTCCAGTTGTTGTGGTGCCAATCTTGAAGGTTGTGGGAGGCTAAGATAAATAATACTTCCATATTTATAGTTGTGAGTGGTAGACTTCCTTGTTGCCAAAAATGTTCTTTCAATTTTTCATTCCACCTTGAATGCCTTCTCCAATGAATTAGGTTCCCCAAGGTGAATCTCGTGTTGGAGGTTATCCTTTAAAGTCGCCATGAACATCAATTCTATGCTTTTTTCGAATATCATTTACCTTGATATTCAATCCTTGGACATCATCAATGTGCTCCACCATTGAACCCTTTTGTTTGAGATTTATCAATTTGCTAAATAAGGTATTTGTCTTTGTATCCTCATAATGTGCTACCAATTATTCCGTAAAAATTGTCCAACTGGCAATTGAATTATGAGAGAAAATCCATCAATACCACATAAACTAATTTTATTCTAAATATAAAGATGAAATGCGTACCTTTTGGCTGTGTGGAACATCATGTAGATCAGAGAATTGCTCGATTTGTAGTATCCATGTTATTGGATCCTATCCATGAAACTTCCTAATGTTTGTATTTGAAATGTTGTGGGTATTAAACCCAACATTGGAGTCCCTAAAATCATAGTTCATACTCATTTTTTCCTCATCATGATTTTCATGGATTACCTTGTCACCACAAGGAGGTCTTTCTTGTAAAAACTTTGTCAACCCTAGCAACTTGACATTCATCATGTCCATGTATAGTTTAAAAACTCCCTCGTCCACTTTTTTTTGAAATAATATTAAGAGGGGGGTAAATCACTGAATCATTATTATTAGTTCAATAATTATTCATTTTCCAAACAGATTTATATATGCTACTTTTGTGAAGTGAAATAATGTGTGCACACTACTGTGATTAGAGAAACTCGTGTATACACAGATAACTTGTGATTAAGTCAATTTATGATGTGTTGATATATAATAAATGCATCAGTAACATATTAAACAATGCAGTAAAAAAAGAATAAACCATCACACATAAGCAACACACATGAACACCAAGATTTAAGGTGGAAACCCAATGCGGGGAAAAACCACCTGCTTCTGTCGCCTCTGTCTTCTTTTAATAATAAGAAAATTTGTTTACAATATTGTAATGGTGAAAACTGATACCAGTACGTAGGCACCCACCTGTAGAAGGCTACAACCTTCTCTTGTTTTCCATCTTCTAATTGAAAGGAGATACAACCCCCTTAGCTCTAGTACTAACCAATGTGTTTACTAGTACGTAGGCACTGACCTACAAAAGGCTATCACCTCACCTTTTCTTCCAGGGACCACGTTTCATAAATTTTCAGACTAGATGCTCCTGGCACACAAAAATACACATGAAGGCCTCGTTTCATCAAATTTTCATACTGGAACCATCAGCAACATTGAAGATCAAAATCAATCACCACTGTAATATAACCAATCACTAAAAACCTATCATAACTGAAGCAAATCACAATCAATCAATTTGAACATTTAGAACACTGTCACCAGAATAGAGTCACCAGAACAAAGAGTAGAACCCATAAACCTGCATTATCATTCAGAACTAGTTGCAACCTCAAAAATCATGCATCAGAATGTATACACTACTTTACTTAACCCAACCTACATGTATACGCTACTTCCTTTAATCAAACCTACGTGAAACTTTGAAACTATTGAAACATTACACTTCTGAATCAAATATGCACCAACCAGTAATATACTTGAACATTTATTGTCAATTTACAGAGCTTTACATAGGCAGTAGCAGAGATCACCCTTCTCACTTTTACAATCAATCAATCATATACTAAACTCATGCATTCAGTTTTACATTCAGATCTAAGAATACTTCATTGACAGATAGCAGTAAAACAATAGAACTTATCAGATAGTTAAGTCAGATATGAAGAATAGGCTTTTCCTTTGTATACGCTACTTGGAAGAGTAGGACTTGCATGTACACACGCTTTTAGTGAGAGGAACCAACGTATAGATCTGAAAATACTAGCTCGTAACTTCGCTATTATTCCGAACTTTAGACAAACCCAGATAATCACACATTTAAAGAATAAAACAGGTGTACATAATCCATGGAAAATTTTAGGGGCTAATGTTCGCCCAGTGGGCTAATTTCCATGATTTTTCCACAAAAAAATTCGCCAATTTCCAATTTTTATAAAAGATGATTCGCCCAAATTTTAGAATATAAAATTATTTTACCTTAAAAATCGCCAACATTATATAGAGACTATATATAAAATCATTATAAATTTGAATATTTTTGCAAATATATCAATAAAATTTTTATAGTTTTCATATTAGGAATTAGTGAGATTCACCAATGTTTTAAACTTCAAGAAAATTTTCCATCCTTAAAATTTTCCTTGACATAATCAGATCTAGTCTTACCAATATTGTATCATTCAATGATAATTCATTTCAGGTTTCATGATCCTGATCCAACATTTAATTCAAGGTGCACAAAATATTTCAGATCAAATCATAAACATAGCACAACAACATAAAATATACTTCAGATAGAAGTATTCCTTAGAAACCCTTTCACTTGCACACCCTGGCCTTATGATCTTTTCCTCCTTATATAGTTTTAGGCCTTTCTCAATACCTCAAACCAAAACCACTTACGACCATGGTATTCTTGGACAGGATCAAATAGTCATTACTCCGCTCAATATTATGGGCTAATACCATGGTATTGACCCCTGGTATTGTCTCCTCTTGAATTTCCTTGATTTTCCAACATATACACGCTTTTCTTCTTGTGAAAGTACATGTATATGTATATGCTCTTTTTGTTCTGTGAACCAGCATGTATACATTGTTTTGACTAAGTGGACCTGTGTATACCTCTTAAACATATTTTTACCAACTTTTACCTTCAATTTCTTCATTCTGATTAGTAGACTTTAGTTCCGTCTTCCTGTTCTTTTGTACCAATTTCTTATTACATCTGAATGGACATGTTACACTGGGTTTTCTTTCATCAAAACTGAACTAACCTATGAGTGAGTTGCCACGAAGGACAACACTTGTATAATAATGCCAACAATATCCCCCTTTGGAGTTGATGGCAACCATACTGGTGTTGATTACTGCAAGCCGTAAAAACTGTTATCGATAACAAGCAACACCAAAATACACTCCCCTTTTGACATCAAGGGCAAAGGGTGGACCAAGCAATTCTTCCCCTTTGATATACATTATGTTGCCCATGCTCCCCCTGAGTACATTTTGAGCCTATAGAGATACGTTTCAAAAGAATAACATGACTCTATAACTCAACTAAGTGAGTATGACCTCCCTATGACTAATGACTCATACATACATCAATCACCCAACGAAGTGGAGATACACCATATTTTACTCATCCACCCAACCAACTGGGGATATACTAATTGTTTGTACATGATAGAAATACAACAATTATTACATCATCCATCCCATGCAAAGTGGGGATACAAGTTACATCATATGTCCAATAGGACTCATTCAAATATAAACCATGACAGATGAAGTCATATCACACCCTAGATATTTACATGACTTATGCAACAAATGATATAAGTATCTGAAGCCATAGCTGAACTCAACAACCATGATGCCAACAATGTAGAATGTGTGTGAAGGCTAATGCTCCCCCTGAACCTGTGCTACCTGTGTATTGTTAAGAAGTCATTCATCAAGGCATCTTTGTCAGTCAAATAAAAATCAATGAACAAAGCATATCGTTAGACTATAATCATCAATATCAGACAGAGAACCTATATCGAGTCCAACCCACTTTTTTTTGTCAGAAAAACATATATGCTCCTTCAGCAATAGAAACTCACATGTATATGCAACTATACTTCATTAAACCCGCGTATAATAACCTTCTTCTGGAAACTGGATTTACAGCAGGATGTTGTAGTAACTACTCCTAGCTTTTTTCAGAGATATTCAAATGTTTCTCTGGGAAGAGGTTTAGTGAATATATTAGTAACCTATTCTTTGGAGGGAACATACTCCAATTTTACCTTTTGTTCAAGCACTTTTTCTCGTAGAAAATGGTACTTAATGGGTATGTGCTTGGTCTTGGAGTGCATGACTAGATTTTTCGAAATACGGATGGCACTTGTATTATCACATAGAATGGAGATGGGTGGAATACATGTGATATGAATGTTTTGCAATGTTTACATCATCCAAAGTAGTTGTGTGTAGCAAGATGCAGAAGCCACATAGTCTTCTTTAGTTTTAGATATGGAAATCGAACTTTGTTTCTTGTTGAAGCAAGACACCAACCGTGAACCTATATAGAATGATCCTCCACTAGTACTCTTTCGATCATCCACATTTCATGCCCAATCTACATCTGTATAAGCATGAAGAGTAAGATCTGTATCTTTAGGATACCATAGACCAAAGTATTGAGTTCCTTGAAGATATTTAAAAATTGTTTTTACCGCCTAAAGATGTGATTCCTTTGAATTTGCTTGGAACCTTCCAACAATTCCTACTGCATGCATGATATCAGGTCTAGTACCTATTAGATAGAGAAGACTTCCAATCATAGATATGTAATTTGGTTGGTTTACAACTGGTGATTCATCGTTAGAACTGAGACCACATCTTGTTACCATTGGAGTACATGCTGGTTTAGAATCTTCCATTCCATACTTCTTCAAGATCTTCTTCGGATATTTGGTTTGTGAAAGAAAGATACCATCTTTTGTTTGTTGTAGTTGTATACCAAGAAAATAAGTAAATTCACCAAGCAAGGACATTTCAAATTCTTGCTACATTATTGAAGCAAAATTATGACTCACGGATTCTTCATTGCTAAAAAAATGATATCATCAACATAAACAACAATAATTAGAATCTTATCATTTTCAATCTTTGTGTATAAATTTCTATCTATAGAACCTTTTGTGAAACCTTGTTGTTGTAGATATTTGTCAATATGGTAGTACTAAGCCCTTGGAGCTTGTTTCAGACCATAGAGAGCCTTTTTGAGCTTGCATAAAAGTTTTGCATCCTTTCCAAGAATGAATCCTTCTGGTTGTTCAATATAAACTTCTTCTTCTAAATCTTCATTAACAAAGTCTGATTTTACATCCATTTGATATACTTTGAATTTTCAAAAACTAGAAAGACCAAGAAACACCCTTATCGCCTGAAGGCTAGCAACAGGTGAAAAAATTTCTTCAAAATCTATACCCTCTTGTTGAGCAAATCTTTTACAAACAAGTATTTCCTCCTTCTTAAAGGAATCAAAGATGAATTTTTAAAACCCTTAAATCTGATAGGAAAAAGTGATGTTTTTTAGTTATCATATGATGATGTTTGTGAGTTGTGCATAAGGTATTCAAGAGGAATCTCCAAGGCTGGCAAGAATTTTAGAGATGTTTGTTCTTTCTTTTCCAAATCTGCTACAAGAATAGGAGACGTAAGCGCTGAAATCAATGCTTTATTTGAAAATTTTAAAGTTGATTTTATTAGCTCTCTAAATGCAAAATTGGATGTTTTGCAAGTTCATAAAAATCAAGAATTGGAGGAAGTGTTTTACCCTCATGACCGAAAGGAGCATCTCATAGATATTCATTCTTCTTTATCTAGGATGGAAGTAGCATATCAGAGAGATAAGGAAGCTACAACAAGGTCAAAACCATGGAAATCATGGCCTACAGGTATGGTTCAAAACACTTCTTCTCCATTTTCTTACTTGCATAATCCATTATGGAATATTAATGTGTTAGGGCAACCATGTCAATCTCAATATAACCACCACCAATATTGTCGACAAGTTGGACATGGTTCACCTTATGATTGCATGACTACTCTCCCTCATATTGCAGCACAAACACATTCTCCATATTCTCCACCAGCTCTTCCACAACATCCTGCTTGCATATCATATTCATTCACACAACCCAATCAACCAGATCATCAAAATGCTCCATTCCATACACAATTCCTTGCTCAACTAATTCCACATCCTCACCATAATAAACCAGTACAACATGCTTACAATGTTGAACTGCCAAATTTACCCACCCTTCCCACCCATTCTATCTCACATGCGCCATTAGAGAAAACTTACAATGAGATTCTGAATGTTTAAAATTCAAAAATTGTAGAAGCTATGGAAGAAAATGAGGTTTCTTATAGTATGTATCAACAAGCTATTTTAAAAGCTCAAGAACTTCATGATATGATGGCTATGGGAAATCAACAAAGTAAAGGATATATTCAAGATTGGTTTCACTCCATCATTTGTTTGCAGCATCACTCCATACTTCAACAATTTTTTATACCATTTTTTCAAGGGAAGTTGGCTTCTCATACCCTAATATTCATTAAGATGCATTTTTCAAATTTGGGTATGTGCATACATGAAGCCTTATTTCGAAGATGGCTCCAATGGAAGTACTCTTATATGTAGTCATATTCATTTTTCGATCAAAGTAGGTTAGTGTAAAAAAAAATTAAAGCAAAATAATAACGACATAAATAAATGCATTTTGTTTTTTTATGTAAAACTAGTTGTTATAAAATCAACATCGGTGATAAATGTTTCAATTAATTTATGTATTTAGATGATTTATAATGAAAATAGTAGTTCTAGAAACACTCATATTCATTTTTATCACCAATTTGAAAAAAATGCTTGAATATCAATTTTTTTGCTTGCGGGCTTGATGAAATTTCTGGAAAAAAAGTCAGGACAATCATGTTTTGAGGGACCAAAAGTGAATATTTTTAAAATATGTTTCTAGCCTAAGTAGAACTTGATGTCTAATTTCTAACCCAATTTGAATCACTCAATTTGGATTTGAAACGAAAAATTTAGAAACACAACATTGACAGGGTGTCGAGTGGGAAACTCAGGAACAGAGTTGGGATAGTTAGTTTTTGGAGGCCTAAATCTTTGAATTTTTAAAACTTGTTACTATGGTAGATTCCCCTCTAAATTTAGTTTACAATTAAATTTGAATCACTCATTTTCAATATCGTATGGGGAAGTTATGATCAAAATACTGACTGTCTATCGTAAATTAGCATCCTTAAAACTTTGTTTTTCGGGATGTTCCTTACAGTATTTGACCTATCAATTCTTATTTTCTTCAAAACCTGTTTCTATTAGAGATAAATAAATTAATATAATTTCATTTCCAATTTGAATCACTCGAATATCACACCAAACGAAGAATCTATGCTTAAAACATTCACTATTGTTTTAAGTGGGGTAATAAAAAATGACTATGTTATGGAGGTTGTTCTAACTAAAATTGGCATATCATATAATTGAATTTTTAAAACCTGTTTCTATTGGAGATACACCTTTGAATTAACTCTCATTTGGCTTTGGAATCACTCAATTTGAACGAAAAACAAAGACGTTGTGATTAAAACACTACTGGTTAGTATGGTCGATCACTACTCTCCTACATGTGACAAATAGATTTTACTTTGTTATTTTCTCCATGGATTTGTTTTACAGAGTAACTACTTGTTAGTTTTTTTTCATAATTCTTGGATTAAGGGAGCCCACGAACCTCTCTTTCTCCATGATTTAATGTTTTATTGCAGGTACATACTCGTTTTTTGCAGGTCTTAGGAGAAAAAGAATGTCAATTTATGGACAAGTGATTCTTGAAAGAAATTTTAAATGAAACAAAGGAATTTCATCCAACTCATTACCCAACGGATTCATAATAGAAGAAATGAAGAATTGATTTCCATGTGAAGATTCATGTCATCTCTTTGCTACAAAAACATTTTTCGAATAGATCATTTTTTTGACATAACATCATAGCTGTTGTAACTTAATTTATTTATTTACATACTGTTTTTTGTTGTTTCTTTTCTAATTTCTTTTATATTTTGTGTTTCAAGTGTTGCTTCATTCAAAGTGTAACTCATCCTCAGCATCAATGCCATGAACAGCTAATTTGTTTTTTTTGCATGCTTACATTTTATGATTGTCCATTTTGCTGTTCCTTTTTCACATTTCGCTGTTCCTTTTCGAAATGGAATAGTTGTTGTTCATTTTTGAATGGAACAACGCTTCTACATTTTCACATTTTGCTGTTCCTTTTCGAATGGAACAACACTTCCGCATTTTCACATTTTGTTGTTCCTTTTCGAATGGAACAACACTTTTGCATTTTCACATTTTGCTGTTCCTTTTCGAAATGGAACAGTTGTTGTTCCTTTTCGAATGGAACAATATCTCTGCACTTTCACATTTTCTTGTTCCTTTCCGAATGGAACAACACTTCTACACTTTCACATTTTGTTATTCCTTTTCGAATGGAACAACACTTCTGCACTTTCACGTTTTGTTGTTCCTTTCGAAATAGAACAACACTTCTGCACTTTCACGTTTTGTTGTTTCTTTTCGAATGGAACAACACTTCTGCACTTTCACGTTTTGCTGTTCCTTTCCGAATGGAACAACACTTCTGCACTTTCACGTTTTGTTGTTCCTTTTCGAAATGGAACAACACTTCTACACTTTCACATTTTTTTGTTCCTTTCCGAATGGAACAACACTTCTTCACTTTCACGTTTTGCTATTCCTTTTCGAAATAGAAAAACACTTCTGCACTTTCACGTTTTGCTGTTCCTTTTCGAATGGAACAACAGTTATGCACTTTCACATTTTGCTGTTCCTTTCCGAATGGAACAACACTTCTGCACTTTCACATTTCGCTGTTCCTTTCGAAATGGAACATCACTTCTACACTTTCACGTTTTGTTGTTCCTGTTGGTTACCTATACCAATAGGTTTCATATTTCATGATTGGCAAAAATTCAAGTGCCAAATATGCTCCACTTTGCTGCTACAAAGGATCCATATTTGCAAAAGAAGACAAGGTGTGTACATACCTTCAGGCCTATTAAAATTTTCATGGATGACCCAACAGTCTAATCTGGGTCATGCCATGTTTTCAATTTATGTTGTAGAATAGAGAAAGAAATGTGTCCAAAACTGTTTAATCTTGGCAGATCAGTAGCTAGGTAGAGAAACTAAGGTTCCCAACTGCTTAATCTGGGGCCTTGGAAGGAATAAGGGTAGTATTAGATAGGAAGTGAAACAAAAAGCCAATGCAAAAGAAAAGGCACACAAAGGGTTTGCAAGTTCAAGTGCACCCTCCAAGAAGAAATAAAAAATGTTAGGCAAATAATTGGGTAGGTAGATGAAGTTGCATAAATGTTGTTTCCCCCAAGATCAACTTTGCTATGCAAAGTATAGGCAAAACAACACACTGGAGCATGTCTAACTCCCCTCTCTCCCTTTGGTCTCCACTCATAACTAACACCCCTGCACCAGGTATAATCACAAGGAAAACTCAAAGTGTATGGTGGTTCTTAAGGTCATTAAAAGCCACATTTCTTGTGCAAAAGTCTTTTCATTTTGATCTACTCTTGACTCCAAGTTGTTTTCAAGAAAACTTGGTTGTACTGATCCTCATCCATATTTCCCCCCCACATTAACAGCTAACTCTATTATTTAGCTCCCTATACTTCATTTGCCCTATTATTATAACACCATGGTGTATAAACCCCACACACTGTATAAATATCCCCTCCTTGGCACTATAGCCATAATTTCTACTCCCTGGGGATTGAATTAACAACTGGTTAAGGTCAAGAACCCATGTGCAACCCCTTTTTTTTCATCTGAACCCATTCCTCTACCCAAGTCTCCATTTTTGCCTAAAAACCCTTAAAGAAACCTTTTTTGACCCCCTAAACCATTAAAGGATGAAAATTTCATGAAAATATACCTACCCCGCCTTATCCTAAGGTCGGGAGCCACTTTCCACCTTTTTTTATATAAACTTCATCAGAAACCCCTTTTCCTATAGTTTTGCCTTTGTATATTTTGTACAAAAAATTCTGCAAAAAATTCTTTGTTTTTCACCATTTCCTAATGTTGGCGAACAAAGTTGATTTTTACAAACAAAACCGTAAAAAACCTTTGAAAATCATCCATGAAGTGGAGGGTCCCGCTGGGTGCGCCTGCCAAGAAATATAATTTTTAAACCCGCCCACTCACTGCTATCGCCCACGCAATTAATCGACCCGATGACCGTCCGATCGCGGCTTTGCCAGATCTACGGTCAGCGTCAATTTCGGAGGGGCCCGACGTCCGACCATTAATAAAGATGGAAGTTATTTGCCTTGCAGGTTCATTACCCGACAACTGTCCGATCACATGCCTGCAGATCAACGGCTCATATCAATTTCGGAAGGCCCCCGACGTCCGACAGATACCTTCCGATATCTGTCAGACGCTTGCGTCACGCGGGGACAGGTGTCGCGGCCAAACTCCGTCGGAGCCCCCTCTGACAGATTCCTTGCCATGCAGGAGGGGGCCCGATATGGCGAAACCTATCCTCCCCACGTCCCCGCCCTGCTGTTGCCCACGTCAATCGCCACAGCCGCCCACCCCGTCCCCCATTCACCCACCTGGCCGCCACCTCATCGTCCCCGTGGACCGGTCTTAGGCCGCCACGTCACCCGATGACGTCCTGCTGACGTCATCCAACCTGGACCCACATGCTGACGTCATTCAAAAAACGCGCCAATAAAGCAAAAAGGCCATATTTTACAGTTTTTTCGCATTTTTGGTTATTTTCTGTGAAAAAGACCTCTGCGCTGTCTGCATGCACACCACGACGAACACTCTACCAGCCAAAATACGACCATCCGCCGAAGCTCAGAGCGTCAACCCAACCGCTATTTTGTCCCAAGCAATTGGTTAAACAGGTATTTACCACTTCATCTCCTCGTAAGCTGGTTTTTCGCAATTTCTTGTAAAATCCACCTGAACCAGGCATAAAACTGAAATTTTACTGGGAAACCAAGTATATCCTATCTCCCCTGAACAGTTTAAGGTTGAATTACAGTGGCGGAGCCATTCTTATACTTCAAATTCCAGTCAAACCCTTCCCTGTTCGCGCAATCGTGAACTTATTAGCCTGCTCCTAAATTGTCAAGGGAGGTCTGTTAAGCTGCATAAAAAACCTTCTCAAAAAGCTCGGCACTGCCCTATTCTGCTGTATAGCAACCTTGCTGCTTTTCTGTTCCTCGCAATTCCACTTTCTCAGTTAGCACACTCGTCATCTCAAAGAAATATTTGAAACAGACATGGATACCCCTTCAGCATCAGTAGCCCTTAATGTTACTCCCTTGAATGCTCCTCAGAGAGAGCTAGACTGGCAAGATTTGGCAGACCTAGATTACCAAATCTCGGAGGACGCCTGATCCGGATGTACATTTCACATTCATTTGTTGAATGAGCTCAGGGCTAAGCACAGAGATGGAACAAATATCCTAGGCATTTGGGAGTCCTCCCTCCCAATCTTCAAGATGCCTCAGGTCAACCGGTTCCCTGAACTCATCCACTTGTGTGCTGCCTGTTATGACCCTGCGCAGAGGGCTGTGCTCAACCCACAAGGTGCAGTTGTATTTTACAGCACCGCTGAGGCCATCAGGGAGATGGTCCAATTCAAGACTCAAAGGAAATTGGTTCCTTTATCCCTGCTGGACCTAATCAATCAAGGAGCCAAGGTACTTACAGAGGCAGAGATCCTTAAGCTTAATCAGTTGTTTATCAATAAATCTGACACAGTGATGCATCCTCCCATCTTTGATGGCTATTTAAATCAACTGGGCCTCGACCTAGCATACATGATAAGCTCAGTGCTAGGGTACAGTTCAATGGAGTTCATAGAGGAAACTGTGCTAGTAATGATGACAATGTTTT
>APFE030012143.1:0-14611 GCA_000404065.3 Pinus taeda
CTGGGAGAGTTGAGAATTTTGATTTTGTGGAGGTGGTTGTTGTTGTTGAGGGTATGGCAATGATAGCTGTTGATTTTGATTTGGAAATTGGGGAGCTTGCTGGTTCTAAAAGGATGGAGGATATTGATAGAATTGGGCAAATCTCCCATAAGGATTTTGCATGCTTTGCAACCATGCTTGAAAAGCATTTTGAGTTTGAGGCCAAGGTTGTTGCCAAGGATTCCAATTTGGTTGGGATTGAGAATTCATAGGTTTGATAAACCATAGAATTCAACTTATCTATATTAGGCAGAAGACTCATACACCTAAGTCCAAACTCAGGTAATTTTCCTTATTATTTCATTCCATAAGCTTATATTATTTTACCCATAATTCATATGATATTCTAAGCATGATTTTCATAAAGAAGGGACATCGACATTTTGAAACATGGGTTTGATGAGGGGCCAACAATAAGAGATGTGGGGTCAGGGTTTAGTGATGTAATGCCAAATATGGAAATTGATGAGAGATTGGGGCATTTGTGCAAGAGTTTAGTCGAGAAAGGAATCACATATTAAAGTTGGGCTCCAAGAGGAGCAAAAGGATAGGCATATGGAAGGTATAAATATTTGAAGGAAAGGGAAAATAAATCGATTAGATTCCAACAAATAGGATAAAAATTAATGATGACATGTGAGGGGTCGCTATGAAAAAGAGCAACTTGGATTGATCACATGCAATGGAGGTAGTCTTAGTCGTAGTTTAGGAGTCTAGCGCCAATCGCAATTTTAGATTCTAGTCTCATTACAAACTGTCAGTGTGATTTTTGAGAGGTTTCTTATGTTATTCACAGATTCAATCCCCAACTCCATTAAGGTTGGTGATGCGATTAGTAACCTGAAGGATGGAGGTCTCAAGACTAGTCACTAATCACATTTGTAGACTGTAGAGGTTCTATGAATTTCTCATATGTAATGCCAACATTTATGCACTGATTTTGGGATTGGAAATCACGTGGCAGCTCATTTCTTCCCCACATTTCAATATTGTTGTTCCAAAACCGATGAAGATTTTTCTTATTTACATTTGCACTTGAATCCTTCACGTCGTTTTGGTTCTTGAAGGGTTGATAATATGTGATTCCATCTACCCTTTCACAATACTCTTTATATGAATCTCTTCCATACTACTATGTGCCACACTTAAATCAATAGCTAGCCTAGAAACATTCATGTTATGATTATTTTAATAGTTCCTACTTTTAGCAAGGCATTTTGAATATTCCACATTCTGAATTTCAATGCTCATAAACTGTAGGTACAAAATGATTCCCATCATGGAAGAGGATTCTAAATTGGAATTCCCAATTCCTGTTCCACTTATGGAATTTTATCTGACATACTCCATGACAGAACCATAATATGAGTGCTCTAAAATGCAAGTTCATGCAATGTCATCAGAATATTTTTCTTGGCTTTGCATTTTCCAATGAAACAACTTTAAAACTTCCTCAGAGTTTTCAACACGTGATGCACCATGGCTTGAGAAAATCATGGAAGTGCCAAAAGTTCAGTATGGGTTTCTATTGTCATTAATCTCGTCTATCACTCTTATAGGATCTAGCCCATAGTTCACTTTGTACTTGTACACTTCAGGACATTCACAAGAAGAGTTTTACAATTATATTTCATAAAAGAATATGGAAATGTGACTTGGAAATCAGGTGATAAAATTTTCCTTCCCACTTCACCTTATGAACTGCTTCAATAAGTCTCACTTATCTGACTAAAGGGAAATCAAATGTGATAAGAAAAGGAAAGATATTCCTCGACCTCTTTTCTAGCACACATAGGTTTGAGTTTCTTTTGTTTTTGGTCCATACAAATATACAACTCTACTTTGAAATTTGTGTTGTTCAGATATGTAGGAACAACTTAATAACTCCTTGATGAATGAGGGCTAGTTCATCATCATTTCTTTTGAGGAAATCAGAGGAAAATTTGTTGTCAGTTTGTACATTTCCCTCTTCAATTTTTCTCTCCTTGACAATGAAACCTTCTATATCATGAAATGAAGGGAAGGAAACATATGCAATAAATTCATCCTCCTTCAAAGTAAAACTCTCTATGTTACTTCCATGAAATACCCATGCATTGGACAATATTCTGTGTGAAATAGGAATGATGCAATTTCCTTTCAAATGAAGTATGAATATTTACTTAATGTAGAGAGATGGAGGGACACCAAATCACCTTCTTCAAACTCCAAGCTCCAAAATCCTTTCTACTACTTGATACACAACCTTCAAACTTTCACCAATTTTCCTTAAAAGTTTAGTTAGATTCATTCCATCAAAATGTTAATAATTTTTCCAAGTGAAGATCGCACTATCTTATTTGGCTTTGATGGAACATTTGGAGACTCAACTCATGCTTGGGTACTCTTTTCCTTTGCATCCTTTTGTGGTTATCTTGGAGTCTCCATACAATCTAAATCTTAGAAATTTCAATTTGCTCACATTGCAAATTTAATATGAAATCATCCTTTAAGATCTACTTCTAATGGTGAATGACTCTCTAGTCTAGTTGTAGCTTCATCCAAAACCCTGGACATACAAAAGGCACACATAAGTACAGAAACAAAATATTTTTCACCTATATAAATATACATGGAAAAAAAGTGTTGCAAGGCCTTCACAAAATGAATGAATGTAAAATTCCATAAACCCTAATGTCGAGGATGAAGAAAGACCCAAAATCATAGGCAATGTGCCTCAGAGACATACAAGCACTTCTAGCCCCAATGATAAGAGTTTTGACCATTGAAATCAACAAGGATATCTGTTAAGAACTTGAAAAGCACATGGGGGCCCAAAATTTAGATATACAAGCTAAAAATTTTGGGTGGTGTTGTAGTGGCCACAAGATATTGGAAAGGTAATGAAAATGACTATCTAAGCATACCATTCATAGATTCATTTGAGCATCATAAATTTAAAAAGAAACTCAACAAACTTGAGATCATTTTGGCTTCATGTGATGAGAGCATGCAAGAGATCAGACTATCATACTGCTTCCTTGGATTCATGAATGAGATTATTGCTTCCTTAGACATCCCCTTTAACATTAATGACATCGGTTGTCATTAATGACAAACACTATATCCAACAATATCCCCATTTTATATTAATGGCAACACCACCAGGCATTGAAATTCATTGATGACAATGAACCAAACTCCCCTTGACATGTTTTTGGGGATTCCCCCTAACTGGCTATGAAGATTCTTCCTGCTTGATCCTACTTTCTCTCTTTCAATGTCTACTTTCTCTCCCCCTTTCAAATCAATAGCAAAGGGGCATGGTTGCTTACCAATGCCCCATATTTTTTCCTAAAGTTTCTTAAGGACCTGATCTTTTGTAAATGGAGTCTCCCCCTGACAGCATGCTTCCTGTTATGATAATATCCCTCTATCGATGATTTATTTCAAAGACTTCCATCTATGTTCATATTTATCTCTTTCATAAGATACAAGTGTCCCAATATATACCGTGAACAGTTTGATTTCTTCTTTCAATGGTTGCTAGATCAAGTGCTTTTCAAATGCTCCTTTGATTGCATGATTTGATTATGAACTTTTTCTGATGGTGGACTTGCTTCCCTTGTGCATAAGCTCTCTACATACATGTTATCATGTTGTTACCAACATACTTTCCTAGAAAATTATATTCCTTTATCTATTTTTATCAATGATTTCTTTCTTGCAAATGGTCATCTTTCCTGCATAATCTTGTTTCAAGTTTCACTTAAAACAATTGTATTCTTGAAGAAGCCTTGACCAATGCATTAGATCTGAGGGATAAAATCTAACCTTGGTTCTTGTTTCATTCTCCACCCCTTGGTGTTCACTCTTGAGTTAATAGAGAGTCCCTCTCCCTCGTGCCTTATTGAATTGATCTTGCAACCACATGCTATGTGTCCTTCATTATGGCACATGTAGAATTCTACATCGGGCTTGAATATTGGTAGAAATGACCCATAAGATATTCTAATTTGATAAACATATCTGAGCATAGGGACTTGATCATATCATGTATACCCGATATTATATTTATCATAGGTTCTACAATCTCGTGCTTTCTGTCCAAATTTTGTGCATAAAAAACAATGACCAAAGAACTTATTTTGATACCTAGTGGCATAAGGTTGTCTTACTATAACATACCTTCTAAAGTTGTTCCTTGGAAGAGATTTATCCCTTTGTTGATTTTTGACACTTGTTCTATTTTTGCTTGTGGATAATTTGAGCAGATTGTTTGTCATGGGGGACTTCATACTTTCACCTTGGTTCCTTTTCTTATGTGGATGATATGTATCTTGTTGATTCCTAGCATCATTCAAAGAATCGTCAAAAAAATTGAAATGGGCATGCTTGATTCGATTCATCACTTGCTTAGGATATTGAAATGATTTGTTATAGGATCAAATGAATGTTTGATTATGATTCTTGAGATGATATTCATTTGAGTTTCTTGAAAGATATTTCTTTGGATGTCTTGCAACCTTCCTGGTAAAAAAGGCTTGTTTTGATGAGAGGAGATCTTTGAATGCTAAGAATATGACCCGAAGACTTGGATCCTTTGAGAATCCTTAGTTTTGTTTGAGTTTTCCAATTCTTATTTCAAAATCACAACTTCTTCTTCTAATTTTTCACAAATTTCTTCCTTCTTGTTCAGTTGTTCTGAGAAAAACTCATTTCTCCTTTTGGCTTCTTCTAGCTTAACCTTGAGAGTGATAATGGAACCTACATCTCGATCTTCATCTTGGAGATGCTACTCTAATTGACCCATCCGCCTTCTAAGGATTTTTATTTCTTTCAATTCACTTCTAATTTCTCCTTCATAACCTATTTCAGCGTTAATTTCTACTACTTCAGCAAAGAACAATATCTCACCACTTTCATCCTCAGTCACACTTTCATGGAATTCGTAGTCGTTTTTTCTTTTGAGAAGAATTTTTTTTTGGAATTTCATTTCTTCTACTTAATCATCACTATCATTCTTTTTTTCATAAGGAAATTGTGAAGCATAATGTCTTATTCTTCCACATTCAAAATGTTAGATTCAGTTAGTTTATTAGTAGTCAAATGTCTTTGAATCCATAATTTTGTTGTCATGGAACAGGTCAAACTCACAAACATTTTTATTGTCATGAGTTCAACCAACAACTAACTGGGAAGTCATCATGAACTTTTGATCGATAATGGGAAGGTGTGTTTGAGTTTTTAAGAGTTGTCACCATACAGTTTTTGAGTCAAGGTTCGTGTCAAACTGAGGGTTTGTTAGAGGGTTCACCTAAACATGTGTTTACAGTCAAGGGAATGTTGTTTAAGGCATCATGGTTATAAAATATCAAAATTATTTCCCTCTTCCAATATCACTTATTTTCCTCAAAATTTTCCCCATTTATTATTCCTCGTCTGGTTCCTAACCTAACCTATCCTATTCCCCTTATCCCTTTATTCTTTCAAACTATTTCCCATTCCTAAATTCATACCATCCCTTATTCTATCCTAGTCCTAAATCCCCTTTTATCCTAGGCATAAATTCCCTTGCTAAAACATCATTTTGTATGATGAGTGAACATTACCACACACCCCATACACGAAACTCATTTCATCATTTCAAATCCATTACCCAGATTCGATCCCGCTCCCATATTCAAACATGATTACTTTTAGGTGGAGCGCCAATTAAAAAGCATGTCTAATCATGTCATCAGATATTAGGAATCAATTTCAAACCACTCCAGGAGACCACCATTTCTACTATTTTTTATCTCATGCAAATGTTTTGGTTTGTCGTGAAGGAGGTTTGAAGACTAGTTACGGATTGAAAGGCAAATTGCAGAGAAATTAAAAATTGTGCTACATCATTTATACGTAGCTGTTGTGCAGTGTTTCCCTGGGACTATCAATGCCAACACAGATCAATTTTAGTTTCTGGGAGGTAGGGGTCAATGGATCATCCTATAAATTTTGTGTTCAACACTTCAATTGAGGACAATAAAGCTCTTATTGCATTATTTCTGAAAAAATTGTTGTGCACACTCTGTCAGCCTATTGGAAATAATACTGGGGGCGGGGTGAATAATAGTATTAGGCCAAGTCAATAATATTTCATTTCCATAATCATATTCATATACACTACTTCAGTTAATGGAACTTGCATGTATACACAACTGTATTTAAGGCAACTAGCGTATATCCTACAAACTTATGATTCAATTAATTTGTCATATGTTGATCTTTACTCAGTGCATCAAAACCATATAAATAGTAACCAGGTGTAGTAAAACAAAACAGACAATCACACACACATGAACACAAGATATAAGGTGGAAACCCAATGTGGTTGAAAACCACCTGCTACAATCGTCTCTATCTTCTTTTAATAAGAAACTTCTTTTTACAATTTTTGTACTGGTGTAGTCTTATACCATTATGCAGGCTTCTACCTGTAGAATGCTACAACCTTCTCTCATTCTCCAGCTTCTCCTGGAATGGAGCTACAACCCCCTAGCTCTTGTACTAGCTGATATGTTTACTAGTACATAGGTGCTGGCCTACAGAAGGCTACAACCTTCTCTTTTCTTCCAGGGACCACATTTCATAAATTTTCAAATTGGATCCATCAATAACATCATTCAAACATCAAATATATCTGCATCAATCAATCTCCTTTGCACCAACCACAGTTGAATCAATCAATCACTTTTCAGAATGCTGAAACTAGAATACAATAACCAAAAACAGCAACCAAAACCCAGAACACTATAACAACAACCAGAAGTAGCTAAATCATATTTTATGAGGTATACACTACTTCAATGTGTCAAACCTACGTGCATACGCACTTTTCTCAAGGCGAACCTGCGTACAGATCTGCAAATCAATTTTAAGATGTATACGCTGTTTTGATATGCAGAACCAGCGTGTATACGCACCTTGGTCAATGAGGAACGTGTGTATACCTCTCTTTCTTCATTCTGAGAGTCTGAACTGTGAACTGTCATCTAAGAGAGTTGCCATCAAGGACAACACCTGTGTCATAACGCCAAATCTGTGTCATAATGCCAACACAGCCATGTGTACAATCAAAACTTAAAGTTTGAGGTTGTCTCTTTTAAATGAGATTCATGGTCATTATGAAATGTTGAGTGGCTAGGGTAAATTATAGGTTGAAATAGAATGCCTTCCCACTCAACTTGAATATTATAAACCTTCTATGTCATCACTGTGTAGTACTATTGTCTAGTGGAGTTTTCCGCTATCACAATTGTTAAACCCCTCATTCTTTGTCTTGTACACCTAGTCTACCATAAAGTTCAAGTTCAATTTTCCAGGTGTTAGGGTTAAATGGCTCCTACTACTAGCTGAAAGGGAGGGGATGTTGTACACATAGAGCCCAACACTCTAAACCTATTAAACTCTTCCCTAACCATTAGATTCACCTTCAAGAATGTTGGTTACATTCCATTCTGCCAAAAATTTCAGAAAGTGAGACATAACACAAGATTGGCTAGTTAGTTTGCCTTGAAATTCCATGATAACAGAGTCAAGTTAGGGAATGTGGAAATTATTGTCATGGAGAAGCTCATTGTAGATGCCACAAGCCTCCCTACAGCAGGTGAGAAGTGGTTCAAGGGTGATGAACTCAATATTTCAACCTTCAAGCAATTTGTTAAACCTAAGTTTAGCAATAAATTTGGTACAAATTTCCCTACCATGTATCTTTAGGATCATTACAGTGAGTTTTTCAAAGTTATCCAAAGGTATTTTACATGTGAGGGTAGATTCAGCAGTGTGTACCAATACCATTTGAGGCTTCTATGGCATTTCACAGACAAAAAACCCAGGAACGTACCTTTCTTCTTACTCAAGAGTCTAGAAAGGATGGAAGAAAAGGTTTAGCTTCAGAAGGATAACCACATGTCCAGTCTGTTTTATTTCTCCCTCATTAAATTTTTGGTCAAGTTTGTAGTAGACAAGAAGAAGATTTATTGGTCTGGCTTTCTATCTAGTATTGGTTTACTACCCCAGACAGAGTCTTCATCAGTAAAAATTTGTGAGGAGGAATAAGAAGTGCATGAAACACATGAGAATAAGGTCACACACACAGTGAAAGAGATAAAGATAGTTGAATAAATGGATGACAAACCCAGCAAGAAACCCACAGGAAAACTTGGTAAGTAGGGTAAGAAGTAGATTACAAAGGGTAAGGAGAAAACTCACTCAAGAACTAAAGGTTCAGGTGGCATCATCTCAGACCTCCAAGTTTCAATTTAAAGTAGAATAGATAGTCAAAGATGAGTTCAAGATGAGGCTTAGGACTAGGTCAAGAGCTAAGAAGAGTGTGGAAGGATCAGTCACTCAGGCAATTGTTGAAATTTCTAAAGATAAACAAGAAGAAAAACAAGAGGATAGTAAAGAATAAGAAGTGAAGCGGGATGAATCAATGTAGCTTGATTAGGAAGAATATCCAATGCAGTCTAAGAAAAATACCATGCAGTGTGAAGAAGAAAACCCGAAGATGGTTAAAATGAAAGAAGCTCTTTCTCAGTATCAAATGAAGATAGCATCCTTGAAGAGGAAAAACAGATACCTGAAACAAAAAGCTCAGCTAGCAGCTAAAAGGGCAGAGACACCTCCCAAATATATTGCCAAGGATAAAGGTAAACATGTTTCATTTGTTGAATAGGCTGAAGAACTTGGAGTAGATTCTAGTATTCCTACAACCAGAGTAGCAAATTCAAAACAAACTTGGGTGCAGCAAATGAAAAAAGTTGCCCAAGCACCTAGTTAGCCATATTTTCACTAGTGGAAGGAGTACCAAAGATGCCTAGAAGAACTTGAGGAGAGTCAGTAGTAGGTTAAGAGGTTCAGGCAAGAGAATCATAATTATAAGAAATATGTGCAACATTTAAATAAGGCATGGGTATTGGTTAAGAAATACAAAGAGGCAACCAAAACACCTTTAGTTGGAAGAGTGTCAAGGCTAAGATCTAAGGCTCTATATAAAGCAAAGATCACTCTACCCGTGCCCATTAAGAATAAAGTTCCCATACCTCAAGCTTCAAAAGTTCAAGCTTTCACCAGCAAGTCCTCTAGCAAAAGGAAGAAGAGGTAATTGTCCCTTGCATGAAGTTTTGAAATTTTGTTTCTATCTCAAAGTGTTTACATTGCATAGCAGCGGTGTTTCTTTTTTGGGTTCAAGTTGCAGATGCTATTTTGATCAGTGTGTTGATATGGTTTTGATATTTGGATCAGCATATAGTATTATGGTTGTGTCTTTTTAAGACTTGAGGGAGTACAAGAGGTAGTATTGAAAAGCTCGCTACGCAGTTGTAGTGCAGGCCCTTCCTACAGATTTTCACGAGCATTGAGAAGAAGCCAGTTGTCAGAGTTTGAAGGTGTGAACGTGTAGCAGAGGTGGTAGCCAACTCAGATCATTAGTTTCAAACCACGTTCCATTTTTGGAAGGAAAAAGTGTCATCATAATCACTATCCAACTGCTCCGCAGTCCTTGCATAGTCAGCAGCCAGTTGTCCTTTTTGTTGTTTCATTCCATGAAGATATGTTTCGAAGATAGACTAGCTTTTACAGGGATTTAGTTTTTGTATTAAGATAAAGTCATGAATACTTTTGCTTTTCTTTTTTATCAATTGAGGAAAAGGACTTAAACAGAAAAATATCTCCTCTTTTTGGTTTTAGTTCGATCCACTATTTGGATTAATGATGTAATGTATCTCGACTCTTATTATTTCTTGTCATAGGTCTATTTAAACGGGAAAATACAAATATAACAGGTTTTTGTTGGTTTGACATTATTTTGAGCTATTGTAGACTCATGTATGTTGTGATTCTTATTAATGAATATGCTTGATGTTGAAGTTATTCCAATTAACATTGCAGAGATTATTGCGGTATGATGCTTCAAGAGTGTCACTCTCTAGTGTATCTGTGTTCTTATTCATGTTTCCTTCATAGTCTTCTTTAAAGGTGTAATGGAACAACTACATTAGAATTCATCTTGTATGCTCTTGTTTAGTTGTACTGAAGGTTTCAGTTGCAAATGAAATGTTTATGCCTTTAAATGTTTTGTTCCTTCCTATTGATATTCACTCATTGAAATTGCAGTAACAAAAAATTCAGTTGTTCTGTTATTGTGGATGAGCATTTTAGTTTTCATTTTCCACTGTACTACAAATTTTTTTCCCATTTCGAAGTGAGTAATAGTCAAGCCTTTGTGTGTGAAACTAGTTGGGACATGCATAGGCATGATGAACCAGTAAAGTCATGATCACATGCATCAATTATTCCAGCATCCTCCACCAATCACCAACTAAAATTTAAAAATACTTTTAAAATTTAGTCTCTGTTAGAATTAATGCTTTAGAATATTTTATCTCTGAGTTTTACAAGTGAGGGAGTGCCCTCTAGTTGGCGAAGACCAGTCTCACAACCAAAAGAGGTATGTGGTTACCTCTGGGACCCTTTTCCTTCAACCTAAAAGGAATCATGGAGTGCTAACACAAAACATTTGAAAAGAAGCTTAACTTTAAACTTTTTGGTTCCCTTCTTTAGTTTTCTGACAAACTTGGCTTCTTCTTCATCAGATTCATGATGGGGGTTTCCTTGATTCTCGTGATTTCTTCAATCTTTGGAAACTTTGTCTGTTGCTTCTTTGACTCCTTGTCTTTATCTATCCTCTTTTCATATGTTGAGAGTGTTACATGAATCATTTCCATGTTCAACTAATCCATGTCTGGTAACTCTTCAAGGGCTAATAGCTTGGGATTGAAGCTTGGAGGAAGAGATCTCAATATTTTTTGAATGGAAACATCATCCTTGATTTCTTTAGTGACCTACAATAGAGTTGACAACCTTCTCTACTTGGAGGAAATATGAAGCAATATCCTCATCTTCTTCCATTTTCAAACTTTTGAATTGAGCCCCGTAATATTGTAGCACTTTATTGTCCCCTCCATATCAATTGTTAAGCTTGTTCCATAGATCGTGAGCCAAATGACAATGCATTGCTTTGACAAATTTTATATTTGACAAACCACTTAAAATGGCAACGAAGTTACCAACTTACTAAGAAATGTAACCTCAAATCATGAACTATAGCCCGAAAAACCCCTACTTTTGCACAAAAACATGAAAAAATGGCCTAAAAATAAAATGTGTTGATGTTGCATCGGCGTTTTTTTTTTTTTTTTTTTTTTTTTTTTTTGGGTGAAAATTCCAAAAAAAAAATAGCAAAGAATTTAGAAACCAAAAAAATTGTGTAATAAACATGAATAACATCCAACAAATTAAATTGTTGATTGTTGCCTCAGTTTTTTTAGGTTAAAATTCCTTTTTTTAACAATGGCATTAAAAACTACTTTTTTTTGTGCAAAAAACATGAAAAACACCTTGAAATTGAAAAGTGTTCATGTTACATCAATGCTTGGTTTTTTGTTAAAATTCCAAAATTTTCTAGCAATGGCATTAAAGAAAAAATATCATGGCTCCAAAAAATCTTAAAATTTCAATAGTTTTTTATAATAATGTTAAATATAAAATATCATGAATCTAAAAAACCTAAAAATTCCAACATTTTTCAACCACGACGTTAAAGATAAATATAATGACCCTGAAAAACCTTAAAACTTTGACATTTTTCAACCATGGCATTAAAGATAAAATATTACGACTCCAAAAAACCTTAAAATTTTGACATTTTTCAACTATGGGATTAAAGTGAAATATCATGACTAAAAAAACCTTAAAAATGATTACCTAAATCAAAGATTTATTATTCCAATAGTATTTTTTTTTAAATGTTAAATGTATCTCTTTTAAAATTATAGCCTAAGACAACTTGACACATTGTAATAAGAATTTAAAAATCAATCATCAAATTGACGCGCAACGTGGGTGCACTTGACCCATTGCAATGAAAACTTAAAAATCAACCATCAAATTAATACAGAGTCAGAGTAAATTTGATTCATTGTAATAAAAACATTAAAATCAATTATCAAATTAACACATAGTGGGGTCCTATAGCTAGTTGAACATTGACATAGCCTCTCCAGCCAAAAAAGAAATATGTAAATGAAAATGAAAAAACAAAACAAAACAAAATTAAAATATAAAAAAAAGTAGTTTAAAAAAATAAAAATTAAAAAATCAAGAACAAAAAAATAAAGAACACCCAAAAAAGAAATTAAGCAAAAAAAAAAAAATTAAAAAAAAATATCAAAAAGTTAAATTCAAACATAAAAAACTTTAAAAGAATTAAAAAGGAAAAATTAAAATAATAATAAACAAAAAATGAAAGCAAAAAAAATAATCTAGCTAAAAACTTATTTATTAAAAAACAAAAACAAAAAAAACAAAAACAAAAAACAAAAAAACAAAAAACAAAAAACAAAAAACAAAAAACAAAAACGCAAAAACCAAAAACAAAAAAAAACGACAACAAACAACAAAATTAAATAATTAAAAAAATAAATTAAGAAAAAAATTAAAACCAATATTAAAAACAACTTATTTATTTTTAAATTTAAAAGGAAAGATTTAAAAATTATTGAATATTAAACTGTAAAACAAATTAAAATAAAAAAACATAAAAAACAAATTTATAAAAAAAGACATAAAATACACACACACATATATAAACGAAGGGCGCAGGTGATTAATGCCTTGCCCCATCCGGGTGCCAAAGGCTTTCAAGTAGGAAAACTAGAGAAACACGCAGCTCTAGTTACCCTACCCGTGACCCTTTGGAATGACAAGGTGGTTTTCTCACAAGGATGTTATCTCCTCCACCTGATTCCAAATCCCATGAGGGGACATGATGTCTCATCATAGTAAGGCTGGAAGTATAGGCGTCCCGTTAGAGTCTGGGATCTCGGCTCCAATTTCTGGTGGTCTCCAGAAGTCTCATCCTTAAGGATGAACTATGATTTTATGATATATGTGGCTTGCGCGTTGTTGCATATATTTGGGGAGGTTTTTAGCTCCACATCAACCATTAAATCTTTGAAAAAATATATTTTTTAAATGTTTTTAATTCTTTTTTTATCAGAAAAAATTATGACGTTTTTAATATTTATTTTTCAGATCTTTTTTCTATATTAATCACATGATTAATTTTTACTAATTAATGTTTCAAACCAACTATTGTGGTTCAATCCTATTCGCTTCTTGTATATCATTTCATTGGATCAAGTTGTGAGTCCAAGTATAATCGAACCCCTTGTCAATAAATTGTGTTCAAACCCTCTGTTATGGGTCATTTTGTCACATCCGATCAATAGGCCTCCTAATGGGATCAATCAACATCCTATTCCCCATTGTCGTCATCCTGCACAAAGCCCTAAGCATGTCTCTTTCATTCCCCGAAGTTTTTGCCCTAAACTGCATCATCTGAGTAGTTTTAGGACCAACGCACCTTGGCCTCTAGTTGGGCAGTGTTCACCTATAGGTTGCTCCATTGTGGCCTGCATTGATCACCTATAAGTTGCTCCTCTTTGCACCTCTGTTGGTTCTAGAAATTCAAAAGAAAGAGAGAAATTCCAGAAGCCTCCTTCTCCAAAAGCTTCCATAATTTGATACAACCATTTACCTCGGATAAAACATTCAGATCTTATCCTGTCTTACTTTGGAGTTTCCATCCCTTATCCTTTGATCCTATCCTCCCATCAAAAGTGGATCTAAAACCTTAGATTGGTAATTGGATAAGAACTCCCAACTTACCCGACTCCTCTATATATTTACAGCCTTCCATATGCAAGGGGTTGGATTTTAGTGATCTGGGGCTAGGTGTGACAAAGGACCCTTCCAAGACCTTTTACTTTCGTGATGTGTTAAATTGTATTTTTTTTTAAAGAACATAAATGAATACATCTACATGTTGTAAATAAGAGGAACATGACAATCATCAACACATGGAAACATAAGCCATTGATAATGGATTTCGTCCAAGAGGGACTACGTCTCCGGGCCCCGATGTCAAGATGGTGTAGGTCGTTGCATTAAGAGCTGTCAATAGTGATGATGTACATAAGAGGTGATGTCACTATCATACAAGGAAAATTCCCTCATGCGGGAGTCGCTCTAGGAGATTTTTCGCTACAGGAACTCTCAGTCAAAAGGACTCCTATCAGTATGACACAAACTCATGCATGATGATAATGAGCATCCCGCCAACATAGCATAAAAGGGTTCTCAATGCAAACATGCATGGCGAAACATGAGTATCCCCTCAACATACAACAAAGGGATCTCAGAACACAACATGACGAATCATGACAACAAGTACATCACACAAATTATTCCACATCACATCAAGTAGAAATCATGAGACAAGTAAGAAACAAGATCCCACATCAAACATAAAATAGGGATCTGTGCAGCACAATGCATAGCAAAAATAAGTACATGAACATATTGCATATACCTCACATCCATCTGAAGAAAAGGATGTCAAATTGTTGAAGTTTCTCGTACCATCAACCTTGCTGTGTCAAATCTCATGGAAATGACTGCTTGCACATGAATGCTGACACCTGCA
>APFE030012144.1:5744-36377 GCA_000404065.3 Pinus taeda
TAGGGAACCGCTCCTTACGTAAGTGTACCAGAACATCATCCCCTACCTCAAAATGAACTTCTCTTCTCTTCAAATCTGCATGTTCCTTATACTTTGAGCTGCTGTCCTGTAACTTTGCCTTTACCTGTTCATGTAAATCCCTCATTGCATTTGCAAAATCTTCTCCATCCGCACTCCGTCATTCCTGTAAACCAAGATCCTGAAGCTCATGTACTCCACGAGGGTGCATACCATAAAGAATCTGGAAGGGACTGAGGCCCGTGCTACGATTCGACGAATCGTTGTAAGCAAACTCTGCTTGCGATAACACTCGGTCCCACATTCTAGAATTTTCTCCGACTAAGATGTGTAACAGATTTCCTAGACTTCTGTTTACAACTTCTGTTTGCCCGTTGGTCTGCGGATGGTAAGCAGAACTGTAGCTTAATTGGGTGTTCATATTTTTTCCATAAGGTACGCCAAAAATGTCCTGTGAACTTTATGTCTCTGTCTGATAGAATGGTTGTTGGTAACCTGTGTAATCGGACAATCTCATTAAAAAACAAGTGGGCCACGTAAGTGGCATCACTAGTTTTCCGACAAGGTACAAAATGTGCCATTTTCGAGAAACGATCTACCACTACCATTACCGAATCATACCCTTTCTGTGTTTTTGGCAGTCCCAACACAAAATCTAAACTCACTGAATCCCAAGGTCTGCCTGGAATAGGCAATGGCGTATACAATCCTGTGTTCTGGCTATGCCCTTTCGCAAGTTGACACACCTTACACTTAGCCACGAAACGTTGTACGTCCCGTCGCATTCTGGGCCAAAAATAAAAATGACTAAGTTGCTCCAAGGTCTTGTCAATACCAAAGTGTCCAGCCAATCCCCCACTGTGTTTTTCACGAATGATATTCTTCCTCATAGAACAACTGGGGATACACAGTTGTCCTCCCTTGAAAAGCAATTTCTCCTGTATGTTATAGTCCAACCAAGGACTATTCCCTCGTGTTAAAGGATTTTGGCATGCCTCATAGGCTTCTCTGAAATCTGTGTCCGTCTTATAAAGATCCCGTAAATGTTCAAAGCCCGAAACCTGCACAGTGCTTTCCTGCAATAGTAAAGCTTTTCTGCTCAATGCGTCGGCTACCTTATTCGCTTGCCCGCTGATATGCTTCAGCACAAAATTAAAACTATGGAAGTACTCCGCCCATTTAGCATGTTTATGATTAAGTTTGTGTTGCTGCATTACATACTGTAATGCAGAATTATCTGAAAACAGCACGAACTCGTTCCCCAACAAATAATGCCTCCAGTGTCTTAGCGCCTGTACCACTGCGTAGAATTCCTTATCATATGAGGAGTACTTCTGCCTACTCTCATTCAGTTTTTCACTGAAAAATGCTACCGGTCTGTCCTCCTGACTGAGTACAGCCCCGATTGCTGTTCCACTAGCGTCACAACGTACCTGAAATAATTTTTGAAAATCTGGTAGCCTGAGAATCGGTCTTTCTGTTATTTTCCTCTTCAATAGCTGAAAGCTCTTTTCTGCTGCTTCTGTCCATTGAAAAGGTTGGCTGGCCTTTTTGATGGTCTCCAACATAGGAGCACAAATTCCGCTGAAATTTTTAATAACTTTCCTGTAAAAACTTGCTAATCTGTGGAAACTACGTACCTCAAACAAATTCTTTGGTGACGGCCAATTTATGATTGCTGTCACTTTCTCTGGATCCATCTTTAATTCGTTCTCTGCTATCACAAATCCCAGATAAATTAACTCTCTCTGTAAAAACGTACACTTCTTTAGATTGATCAATAACTTGTTCTGCTGTAACTTCTCTAACACTTTACGCACATGCCGGAAGTGTTCTTCTCGTGTCTTACTGAAAATAAGTATGCCATCCAAATAAACAATTACAAATTTCCCAATATATTCCTTTAGCATCTCATTCATGAGTCTCATGAAGGTGCTGGGCGCATTGCTCAACCCGAACGGCATGACCAACCATTCATATAGGCCCTCGTTGGTTTTAAAAGCTGTCTTCCACTCGTCTCCCTCATGTACCCGAATCTGGTGATATCCACTTTTTAAATCTATCTTAGAAAAGTAAGCTGCCCCACTCAGGCAATCCATCATATCATCCATACGCGGTAACGGAAACCTGTACCGTATGGTGATTTTATTGATGGCCCTGGAATCAGTGCACATCCGCCATTCTCCTCCCTTTTTGGGGGCGAGAACTGTTGGTACAACACATGGGCTCAAACTCTCCTTGATCAATCCTTTGTCCAATAGCTCCTGCACCTGTTTTCTAATTTCTTCATTATTCTTGGGGCTCATTCGATAAGCTGCCTTATTCGGTAAGCTGGCTCCTGGTATGAAATCAATATGGTGACTAATGCTCCGCTTGGGAGGTAACTTATCCGGCAAGTCGTCTACTACTATATCTGTAAACTCTTCCAACATCTGCTGTATTTCTACAGGCAGATCTGTGATTTCTGTGTGTAACAAAACTGTCCTTGTCTTTCTGACTATAGCGTAATTCATCTCGCTGTTTTCAACCCGTTTTAAAAATTGTTTTCTGCTCATAAGCAACGCCTTAGGTTCATTTACTTCAACTGCCTCTTTCTCTTCCCTGATAGGCACAAGGGTATGCTTAACCCCATCTTTTTCGAACTTATAACAATTCAATACCCCATCATGTGTCACTTTTCTGTCATATTGCCAAGGTCTGCCCAACAAGATGTGGCATACGTCCATTGGCATAATGTCACAAACAATTTTATCCTTATAACGTCCTATCTGAAATTCAACTTCACTCTACTCATTCACCAGCAACTGGTGTCCCTTCTGCAGCCACGAAACTCGATATGGATTAGGGTGTTTCAGACGCTTTAGTCCTAACTTCTCCACCATCTCAGTTGACACCAAATTGTTAGTACTTCCGCTGTCAATTGTCATTTTACAGCACTTACCTTGCAATTTACAAACTGTCCTGAATAGAGCTTTCCGTTGCGTCTGCTCAACAATCTCATCAACTGGCTTCAACAACACCTTGTGCAGAACTAAAGCTTCTCCTGTTTCTGGGGCATTTTCTGCCTCTTGAGGAGGTGTTGCTACTTCCTCTGGCTGCGCCACATATGCGCCTCGCTGTCCAGCTGAATCTGTTTCTGGGCACTCAAAAGAGCGGTGCCCCCACTTGTGGCATCTGTAGCACTGGTATCCAGTTCCCCTTCCACGACCATTTCCTCTGCCGCGCTGAAACGATCAGCCACCCCTCGTTCCATCACCTTTTTCTGCTGTTCCCGAAGTCCTCGAACTGCTGGCTTCTTCGCTGTTGCTGGCAGTTCGGCCCCTGCCATAGGGCTGGCCTCTTCCTCTGTTAAACCCTCGTCCTCTCCGGGCATTCTGTCTTCGGTTAAGTTTTTCCTCTGCTTTGACTGCACTCTGATATGCCTCCTCCATATTGTTGGGAGACAAAATACTTATTTCATCTAAAATCTCCATCCTCAGCCCATTTACATACCTGGCTGTCCTCTCTGCTGTATCCTCTGTATATCCTGCTCGCAAGTTTACTCGATAAAATTCCTCCGTATATTCTTTCACCGTCATACCTCTCTGTCTCAAGTTCTAAACCTGCCTATGTAACGCAATTTGGTAATCTCTTGGCAGAAATCTGCCCTTCAATTTGGCTACCATCCTTGTCCAAGTCTTTATCGGAGGCTTGTTCAACCTCTTCCTCTCATTTTGGACACTGTCCCACCACAGGGTTGCGTGTCCTTTCAGCTTTGTCGCTGCAAACTTGACCCTACGGTCTTCACTAATTTCTTCACATTCAAAATACTTGTCCATCTCACTAATCCAATCTAATACAACATCAATCGATAAACTGCCATCGTAGGTTGGTAATTCTGGTTTTGGTTTGCTATTTGACAATAACACAGACTTCAATAACTTCACTTCTGGTGAGTCACCTTCAGCCCCATTTGCTGCTACTTCCACTTCTTCTTCACTCACATCACCTAACTCTGGATCTCTCCTTCTGCCTGCCTCCACTGCTTCCAATCGGGCAGTAAGAACTCTGAGTTCTTCCCTTAACGCCTCATCTGCCATTCTACGGGCACCTCTGCCGCGTCCTCGCCTACCTATATCCATTTCTCCCAAATCTTCTTCAACTCAACCTGCGCTGATACCACTCTGATGGGACCCAACCCACTTGGCGTAACCTTTTGCACTTTATATGTTACAGTTGGATGTTTACGTGGTGGTGAATCGTCGTCTTTCCCGCGGCTCTGTAGTTAGGGTAGCTGTGCATTGAATGTGGGTGTAAATGCGGCAGTACTCTGCCTTGGAAAACTATACTAACCTAACCTTTGTGCGCCTTCTCGACTCTTCTCTGTTATTGTTCTGTTGGCTTCCGAGGGTTTCGAGCTCTGCGTATGGAAAAAATGGTGAGGGTGCTGTATTATGGTTCCTTTGGCTTTGTGTTACAATTTCATGGCTGTCTGCTGTATTTGAGCTGGCTCTGGTTGTTGGTTGAGGCCTTCGCTGCGCATTTGGTTGTTTGTTCGCCTGTTTGTAACGATGCTGTTCGGTTTTGGGGTTTTCTTGCTCGGCTTTCGTGTTCACTCTCTGGTAAGTTGCTCTTCCGCTTTGTTGCTCTGTTTTTGATAAAAAATGTTGAGGTCTGCGTGCTTGTAGTGGTCACTATAACGATGGCTGTTCATGAAACCACCAGTTTCAAATTTAATCCTTCAGTGCTGGCATTTAGCTTTCGCTATCCCGTTTCTGCATATGCTGTTGGTCTTCTGGTCCATTATTTCCGAATTTGGCTGTGGTAGTGGTTCCTGGGTTTATTGTCTTTCTGGTTATTATGTAGTTCGTGTTCACCGTTGTCATCCTGAGATGAGTTCTCTGTATTGGAACGCGGCTTCAACGTAACCCTGTTACAAATCTGTTTTCAAACCCTAACTAGGGTTTTATGTTTGACTGTATGGTTGTGATTTCTGAGTGAATTTTGCCCTTGCCGTGACTGTATCGGTCTCTGTAATGTATGAAGGAACTCGGCCCTTTCGGTTCTGGCTATAAATTACTATTTCTGAACAACATAAATGAAAATCGTTTTTATGAAAGAGAGTTATGATATTTGGTACCTGTAACTCCTTCGTCTGTGGTTTGGTTACATTGCTGGGCATTCAATTCGTTTGCTTGTCTTTAATGGCTGTGCGTACCCGCTCTTCCTTAACTGTATTTCTGTGCGCTTGTATGCAAGCGTGATTGCTTGTTTGGTGACCTGGAATCTACTTAAGATCTTCTCTGTTTGTCAATAATTTCAACTGTAATTCATATTTGTACAGTAGCCATGATAATATGCTTAGTTTACAATAATGTAAAGTTCTGTTAATATGAATGAGAGATCAATAAATAACTTAGAAAATAGTATTGATGGACAATACTTCTCTGATTTTTTTGAATGCTTGACAATTCTGTTATTAAATTTACTTGACTTCTTCTCTTCTCCACTTCCACCTGTCCCTTACATGTATTTTTGGCTTTATATCCTCTGTCTTCAGTTAAGGCTTGCAGTTTGTTTCTTTCTGTTACAAAGACAGTTACATAACCTCTATTCCTATCCGTAACTATAGTCATTTGGACATTACAAGACCTGTAGGACAGTTAAGGTTATTTTCCCTAATTACAGAAACTACCCTTTAATCAATAACGAAACTACAGTAATCCTAAACTAGAAAAGTAAAGACATATAACTGTTCTGACTTGTAAAATAAAGTAAAAAGAAAAATTATTCCCAACAGAACTTAACAGTTCAATTCCTCGCTTGTGAACCTGGTTGGAGTCTTTCTGCCTTGTCACTGTGAGCTGGATACTCCTGCATCAGAAATGCATCCCATTAACATAAGAAATAATCCCTTGTCTGGTTATAAAATATACTTTCAGGACACATTTACAGCGAACAACCGATCAAATTTTGTCTATCGAACATTGAATAGTTTTTTTCCATTTCTGATGCCACTACTGGATTGCTACCTTAAAGAGGACGAGGTTTCCATAGCTTGATTGCTCGTTTGATCAAGTGTTGGGGATTATAATGTAACCCCTTTCACCTGAAACTTCAATTTGATATATTCTCACCAGGGTGGCATCCATGTTTAAAGGGTTGTTGGTTTGGGAAACATTTTTTTCCCACTTCTGTCTTTCAGAAGGTTTATATCGAATATATGAAGCAACAACATCTACCAAACAGTAAAAGAGATTTGCTATCACAATTTTATTCAACCCAAAACTATAAATATGACACCTGAACACTATTAACATTTATATATAATCTAGGACTACCTAAACACTATATTAACATTTATAGTCCTAAACACTATTAACATTTATATATAATCTGTTAACGAACATTTCAGACAACTTTTCAATGGGGTCCATGAAACTTTTCAATGGGGTATGCATTTTTTGTTAGTTTCTCATATTCCATTCTTTTGAGAACGAGGGTATCCCCAGGATTTTAGTTTCATGGTACACAAATTTACAATCAACCAAAAGTACACTTGACATTTATGTATTTTGGTTTTCGATCTTCGATGAACTTCAGCTCCAGGCAAAGACCAACATAAATTTTGTCCTTTTGCAAAAATAAAAAATTTCAAGAGTGGTTATCAAGTGATTCGAGGTCCACTGTCAGAAATGGCCGTTCGATGCTACATACATACATACATCATAGCCCCATATCGGCATTACTACTGACCTGCACCAGGCGCATGGGCGGTCAGTTATATGTTTGATTTCAAAGGGAGATGGTGTAGGACTAGGACCTGAGGCCAATCCACGCATGGAGGACGGAGGACCACCAACCCAGTTCGAAAGGAGGACACAGAGTCTTTAAATGTGGGCAATCCTGTCTTGTCCTCGCTCACATTAGTACTCCTTACAAATAGGCGTGTGTCAGCTTGAATGATTCAAAGTAACGCTGTCAACGGGAGATACTTGGCATGTAGAGAGAAGAAGTCACGCATAGCTGTTATTTGTGGCAGTACTGGGTCCAACCCCTAAACCCTGACACTGATTGTGAACCTCGAGGAGAAAGGACAAAACCCAGACTTCCTTGGGGGGCTATACGAGTCATTTTAGGGGGTTACATTGCAGTTTGCATGGCTTAATCATAGCAGAACTTTCCTCAATGATGCCCAATATTTATAAGATCTACTTAATTCCATTCTCGCTCCAAATTTGCAGCTGGGATTCCGCACAAGGATATGGTAAGGCCAACAACAACAGGTGAAAAATGACGTACTTTGCAAGGAAGCAGAGTTGCACAAAGTGATGTAGATGGATACAATAAGGTGGAAGGTTTATTAGAAGTGATTTAGATGGATACAATAAGGTGGAAGGTTTATTAGAGATTGAATTGGATGATAAATTAATTTGGTTTGCTGGTTGGTTTGTTTTTTTTGTTTTTTATAACGAGGGTGGGTGGAGGCTAAATGATAATATTTTGAGTTATTATCAAAATAGGCTTAGGGAATACTCTTGTCAATGACTTAGTGGTGATGGTGCGCTGGGGGCAGGTCTATCCTCATTAATAATAAATGAGTAAATGGACAAGACACGTGTAGATGCATGGTGCTAGAGGGAAATTGTATTACTGAAAAATAAGCTTGTTCTGAGCTAGCCAGATGGCCCAACAGACTAATAATGGGAGATTCCTAGCTTTAAGTGGCCTAACCAATAACTGCCATGATTGCCAAGCCTCTAGAATGGTATTGCCTTGCCAGCGAATGGGTAATGGGAGAGGTGTCGATCAGGGCCCAAAATCCCTTAGTAATGGGACATTGGAGAAAGAGATGCTCAATAGATTTTGAATCTTGTCAGCGTAAATAGTACCATGTGGGTCCATAAAAAGATCGCTTCATAACGTTATCCCCAGTGGGTGCTTTATGACGAAGGACTGTCCACATGAAGAGTCTTGTGCGGGGGGGGGGAGGTGGGGGGGCGCTTTCAACTTCCATAGTATATTCCACCACTAGTGAATTACTAGTGGCCTGTGTGCAGGGGAAATAACAGGATATCCATCCTTGGGAGTGTATATCCCATGCTTCGCTCGTGCCCATATCAATTCATCATCCCTGTCAGTAATCTTGACATGAGATTCTGTAAGGGCATTTGTATATCTGAGCCAGTCTTGATGCCATATGTCAAGGATGCCAAGTTGATTAGATGTAAGCTTATTGGCTTGTTGGGGCCTAACCTAGGTTTGGAGTTAATTAGCCAAACAAATCCCTGTACTACTGGCCCTTTCGGCAATAGTCCGCAGAACGTGGACTGAGGTCTCACTCAAAGTAGTATGGGAGGGTGCTAGAACCAGGTTTCCACACCCTTGAGATGTCTGAGAGGTTCGACTGGTCCACTGTTTGTTCCTGCACGCAGGTCACTTCATGCACTTCCTTGTTCCTCACGGCTTGATACACTGCCTTCGCGTAGCCCTAACCAGGGGCTGTGGAGCTCCCGTGTTGCTAGAGCCATGCTCTGCGCTATTACCCGAGATCTTACTTATCTTCCTCTACCAGTGAATTACCTTCGTGTACTTGGATGCCTTACGTTATAATTAGTTATACAAAACATTCATATAAGTTCGCGCAGTAAATAAACAATATACTTGCAAATTATATCTAATCATGCATTGAATCAAGAAAAGATACACATAAATATAGTAAAACTTATGTTTATTGATTCTCCCAACGGTTACAGACTCAACTTGCCCTATGCACTCAGCTGCAGGGGTCCATGCACTCAGCTGCAGATTACTAGGCTTCTGTGCACTCAGCTGCAGAGCCTTCTGCTACTCTACGACCCATGGACACACTTTACCCTTCGACTCAATTACTCATACTTCTCTTGCTTCTACTACTCTTCTATATTAGTTATCTTATACACTGATCCAAAATGGATCTTAAAACCTCTAAGTCCTCATGTATATTAACTATCGGAAACACTATTGCAAGGGAAAACAGTGAAAGAATGGCGGAAAATAGAGCTATTAGAGGTTCAAATGCTGTTGCACCAGAGCCATTGGATCAGACAGATCAATGGTCCAGATTAAATCGGGATATCGTAATCGGGAGAGGCCAGCAGAGTATATCGGAGGTGGCCTTATGGAAGTCGTGATAGCGATCAGCATGATTTAACGAGGACCTTTGATCGAGTGTGCAGATCAATGTCCAGATCAACTCACAATATCGCATCGATATAACACAAAGGAGGACTTACCGAGGGCTTGAGGCTTAAGCGATATGCGATTGCGATTTATCACATCGTAACAACATATAAAGGGGTGATACCAATGGACCGACGACCTCGCGATGTGCGATATCAACCATCAGATCAGAAGAAAAATGGACGGTCCTGATTTGATCGACGATCGGTGATTGATGATCCCCGATACAAAGGGCCAATGCACATTACGATATGCGACTTGCGATATGCCGATAAAAGGTGGACCCGATGGGTTTATAAACACGATTGAATAATATTTGAAATCTGGTTTATTCAGATTTTCTTTATATTTCCCATATATTGAGGTTTTGACCTCCCGCCTATGCGATATGCTATTGTGATCAGGGAGGACTCGAAAGGACTTATAGATGCGGCTTGATATAATTTGAGTTCCGATATAAAGCATTTTGTCAGGTTTTTCTATGTATTTGGTGTATTTCCATTATAAAACCAAAATACAAAGGAGACCATGGCATATCGGCATTGCGACTTGTGACAGTGACATAACACGGACCCGATAGGATTATAGGTCGGATTCAATATCATTTGAAGTCCGACTTAGTGAAAATTCTCACTGTTTTGGTGTATTTCTCTGTGTAAACAGAGGAACGTATTCCCGGGGATTTCACCCGTGCTAGTGGTCCTTTCCGTTTGAAAACAGGTGGCCACCATACCTTAGAGCGTTTGTAATGATTGTTAAACGCTCAAGAAGGATTTGAACGGATAACGGTTGGGAGCTAGAAAGCCCGAGAAGGGAGGTGAACGGACAGGGCCAAAAGGCTTAAAAAGCCATCCCATAACAGAACAGAAGGGGGAGAAAAAGGACAGAGAAGGGAGCCAGAGAAAGCAAAAGGCAGAGAGCAAGAGGGAGAGTCTGTGCACTCTTTTAGACTTGAGGATTTCGATTAAATCCCTGTTGTTTTGTCACTGTTGTGTTGAGACTCTGTTTGAGCTCACACTTGTAATATTTTACTCTTAAAGACATAATATAGAGGTTGACACTAAAAGCTGGACCAGGAGACGTAACCAGGAAATCTGGTGAATTCCTTCATTATTTTGCTTGTGTTGATGTGTGACTGTTACGTTGTCTAATTCCTCATTGTCTATATTATTCGCAATCTTTTCGATCCATTGCACTAAATGATAAAGGCATTCTGCACATGGGTCTGTAATACCTTAATTTCCTATTTAAGATCTCATTTTCAGATCAAGTGGTATCAGAGCTTAAGGTTTTGTTAAGGTTAGACAAGCTTGTGCTAGATTTTGAATGCTAACTAGATTAAAGCTCAGACTAGGAGAAGGAGAACTTGTTGAGGCTAATCCAAAGATTGGAAGAGTCTATTCTAAGAGGAGAATGACAAAAGAAGCTCCATTGGGATCAAAATCTCAATTCATAGAGAGTTTTATGACAATCTGAGCTATGGTGGAAGAGATGTATTTGGAGTCTAAAAAGGGTCGAGGTGAAAGCAATTCAACCCCCAAACCAGACAAAGGAGAAGAGGAACCTTGTCTAGTTGCCCCTCTAGAAGGCAAAGGAAAAGGGGAAATGCCTCCTCCACCATCACCTTCATCATTCTCATCTTCTAGCTCTTCTAAGAAGAAGAAGAAAACTTCCTTAATCAAATTAGATGTAAAGTTTGATTTTCCAATTTATGATGGAGAACTTAATGTAGAAAAGCTAGATAACTGGATAAGACAAATTGATGTATATTGTAGGGTACCGAACGTTGATTCAGAAAGGAAGAAGATTCAGCTGGCTAGCCTTCGACTTGGAGGAACTGCACTAGTATGGTGGGAAGGCAAGACACAAGCTGATCTGCAAAAACATGGTAAAATCATTATCACATGGAATGAATTTGTTTCTGCTATCAAAAAGCAATTCTATCCTTCAGCTTACATGCAACAGGCAATGATGAGTTGGAAAACTCTTCGTCAGTTGAAGGGTCAAAGTGTACAAAGTTATACTCAGGAATTCAGAAAGAGACCTTAACTCTAGGTATATCATTAGATTCACCTAAGACTTTATTGAAGTATATAGGTGGTCTTCATAACTATTTAAAGCATACTATTCTCATGTTTAATCCCACTAGCTTAGATGATGTATCAGTTCACGCCACACATCTAGAAGAAAGAGGTAAGAATGTAAACCCAGAGGTTGGGGGATCATTTAAATACTATGTAAGTAAGAGCAAGGAAAAGAAGAAACTGAAATGGAAGGAGAGGAAAGCAAACACTATACAGAAGGATAAACCTTTATGCACTCATTGCAAGAAAGAAGGACACGATGAGGCACATTGTTGGCTTTTGCATCCAGAACGAAGACCTAAGAATTTTGGTGGAAGGAAGAAAAAGAATGCTGCAACTATTCAATAGGACTTGGGATTAGATTCAGGCGATGACCAACAGTTATAGCCATAGGTATTAAAGGTAAAGATTTTGAAGCATCCACAAGTAATTCTGCATAATCTATTGATAATGAATGTAATGAGAGGGAAAGAAATGAGCTTTTTTGTATTAGAGTAATTTCCAAGCATAGTAAGATTGATACTTTGTTTGATAGTGGATTACAAGTAAATTTGATTTATGAAACAATTGTAAAGAAGTTGGGATTACAAACAAAACCTCATGAGAAGTCAAATCCATTAGGATGGATGTATGATAAAACAAAGCTACAAGTAACGAGACAATCTAAACTTAGGTTTGTTATTGGATCAACATTTGTAGATGATGTTGAGTTAGATATAGTTCCATTGGATATATGTGATATTGTTTTGGGAAGTCCATACTTGTATTATAGGAAAGCTATTTTCTATAGAGATGAGAATAAGTATCAACTCACTGAAGATGGAATAGAATATATTGTAAGAGCTCATAAACTCAAAGATAACGATTCTCTCATAAACTCAGGACAGATGAAAATAATTGTGAATTCAAGTAAGCAATTTTTACTAATGGTTGTAAAGGAAAAGGACCCTGATAAAACCAATGTATTTGAAGGCTGTGATGCTAAACAGAAAGCTGATTTAGTTGAAGTTGTTTCAGAATATGATATCCTATTTCAAGAACCTAAAGGTCTGCTACCCAAAATGGAAATATTACATGATATTTGTCTGCACCAAGATGCTCCATTACCTAACATTGGAATGTAGAGGTTGTGATATTTAGATAATGCAGAGATAAAGAAGAAAGTACATGAGTTGATCGATAAAGGGTTTATTCGACCAAGCACATCACCATGTGGATCTCCAATCATGCTGGTGAGAAAGAAAGATGGTTCGTGGAGAATGTGCATTGATTATAAAGCACTAAATAAAATAAAGATCAAGAATCGTTATCCTCTTCCTCGTATTGATGATTTATTAGATCAATTGAAAGAATCAGTTTATCTTTCTAAGTTAGACTTGCGAAGTGGTTATCATCAGGTCAGAGTTGCAGAATAGGATGCATGAAACACTGCTTTCAAGACAAAGCATGGTCTTTATGAATTGTTGGTTATGCCTTTTGGCTTGACTAATTCTCCCGCTACATTTATGAGAGTTATGAATGATGTACTTAAACCTTTTATTGATGACTTTGTAATTGTTTATTTAGATGACATTCTTGTTTTTGGTAAGACATGGGAAGACCATGTAAAGCATGTAAAGCAGACTTTAGATGTTTTAAAAAGAGAAAATCTCTATGTAAAAATGTCAAAATGTGAATTTGACAAAATATATTTAAATTATTTGGGTCATATTGTAGGGGGCGGCGAATTGAAGATAGATCCCTCTAAGGTTGAAGTCATTGTGAACTGGCCTAAACCCAAATATGCTATAGAGGTTAGGAGTTTCCTAGGGGCAACACAATACTGGAGAAAGTTTATTGCTAACTTTTCTTTGATTGCAGCTCCATCACATGCTTTAACATGATTGAAACAGGTGTTTAAGTGGGAAGACAAACAACAGAAAGCCTTCGACACCTTAAAAGAGAAAAGTAGTACAACACCAGTACTAGCACTGCCAGATATTCAACATCCATTTGAGATTGAGACAGATGCCAATGACTATGCCATGGGAGCAGTGTTGATGCAATACGGAAAACCCATATGCTATCATTCTGAGACATTTAATTCTGCAGTAGTTAATTATCCCACATATGATAAAAAATTGTATGCATTAGTACAAAGTGTGAAAAAGTGGAAACATTACCTAATGGGTAAAGAAACAATCATACATATAGATCATCAACCACTTCAATATTTGCACTCACAAACTAAATTGCAGCAATCAAGACATTATAGGTGGATGGGTTTTCTACAACAATTTCATCTTGTCATCAAATATAAGAAGGGCATACACAATAAGGTTGCAGACATGTTATTAAGACCAATCATAAATGCATCTACTATACTTAAGCATAACTCAGTAATGCATGAAAGTTACGTTGAACAATATGCTCAAGATGTAGATTTTAAATATGTATATGCATCTTTAAGTCATGGAAGCAAGTAGAAGAATTGGATTATTATGTAAAGGACCAAATCTTATATCATTTGGGAAAGTTATGCATTCCACAAACTAAAAGAGTTAACATAATTCGAGAAGCACATACTTCTCTCATATCAAGTCATTTTGGTGTAAGTAAAATAGTTGCACAATTTCAAAGGTTCTGTTATTGGCCAAGAATGCATGAGATAGTTTCTAGATATATCAAAGGGTGTACTATGTGTGCTACAAGCAAGCCCAATAATAGAAAATTAGGCTTGTACACTCCACTTCCAATTCCTTCTCATCCTTGGGAAAGTGTTTCCATGGACTTTGTTGGGGGATTGCCAAAGTCTAGAAAAGGTCATGATTATTTATATGTTGTTGTGGATAGGTTCAGAAAAATGTGTATTTTGATACCTTGTAACAAGTAGGTTACAGTTGAACAAACAACAAAGTTGTTCTTTCAGAATGTATGGGTTCATTTTGGGTTACCCACTTATATTATATTTGATCAAGATTCTCGATTTATTGGGAAGTTTTGGTCAAGTTTATGGGATTTGATAGACACCAGGTTGAAGAAGAGCACAACATTTAATCCACAAATAGATGGTCAGATAGAAGTGGTTAACATGCCAATGATGCAGTTGCTCAGAGGCTATTGTAGCAAGCATCCCAAGCTTCGAATGAGCATTTGTGTTATGTGCAGCGTGCTTACAACCGTGCCAAGCACTCTTCTACTCAGAGATCTCATTTTGAGACTTGTTTTGGTTTTATACCAAAGTCTCCCTTGGATTTTTTCTTTGGTAAAGGCATAGCAGTTGATGGACACATTGATGTGGACAAAGCAACCAATTTCATTAAACAAATCCAGGAAATTCACAAGGTAGTACAGGAACAACTGGAAAGAAGTCAAGCCAAGTATAAGGCAAGACATGACATGCATCAGGTTGAGCGTAATTTTCAAGTTGGTGATCAAGTCTGGCTGTACGTTAGCAAAGACAGAATGCAAGGTGAAGGTAAGAAGCTAAAACCAATAAGTTATGGACCTTTCAAGATACTTGATAAAATTGGTGAAATTTCCTTTTTCCTTGATTTACCAGCTTATATGTAGATCTATTCAGTCATTAATGCAGAAAACTTGAGATTGTATGAACCTTCATTGATTGAATATCTTGAAGAGCAAAGTCAGTTGCCTTCTATTGATAATTTGTTTCCTGAATATCTCAATGAGTTACAGGAATACATAGTTCTAGACAGGAAGGTGAGAACTATGCGTCGAGGGGATGTTGAGTACCTAAGAGTAGGGCTCAAAGGTTCAAATCCAAGAAAAGAACGATGGATAAAAGTTAAACAAGTGAGGGAGCTATATCCTCACTTGATCGATGCCTAAAAATCCAACTTTTGGTGGTCCAAAAGCTTTTCAGTGGGAATGCGTGATAAAAAATGGATCCTAAAACCTCTAAGTCTTCATGTATATTAACTATCGGAAACACTATCACAAGGGAAAATAGTGAAAGAATGGCGGAAAACAGAGCTACCAGAGGTTCAAATGCCGTTGCACTAGAGCCGTTGGATCGGACAAATCAACAGTCCATATTGAATGGGAATATCGCAATCAGGAGAGGCCAGCGGAGTATATCGAAGGCGGCTTTATGGAAATCGCGATAGGGATTAGCGTGACTTAACGAGGACCGTTGATCGAGTGCGCAAATCAACGGTCCATATCAACTCGTAATATCGCATCGCTATAACACAAAGGAGGACTTACTGAGGGCTTGAGGCTTAAGAGATATGCGATTGTGATTTATCGCATTGCAACAACATACAAAGGGGTGATACCAATGGACCCGCAACCCCGCGATGTGCGATATAAATGGTCGGATCACAAAAAGAATGGATGATCCTGATTTGATCGACGATCAGCGATCGGTGATCCTCGATACAAAGAGCCAATGCACATTGTGATATGTGACTTGCGATATGCCGATAAAAGGCGGACCCGATGGGTTTATAAACGCAATTGAATAATATTTGAAATTCGGTTTATTTGGATTTTCTTTGTATTTCCTGTATATTGAGGCTTTGACCTCTCGCCTATGCGATATACGATTGCGATTAGGGTGGACCCGAAAGGAATTATAGATGCGACTTGATATAATTTGAGTTCCCATATAAAGCCTTTCGTCAGGTTTTTCTATGTGTTTGGTGTATTTCCGTTATAAAACCAAAATACAAAGGAGACCATGGCATATGGGCATTGCGACTTGCGACAATGACATAACATGGATCCGATAGGATTATGGGTCAGATTCAATATCATTTGAAGTCCGACTCAGTGGAAATTCTCATTGTTTTGGTATATTTCTTTGTGTAAACAGAAGAACATATTCTTGGGGATTTCACCTGCGCCAGTGGTACTTTTCGTTTGAAAACAGGTGGCCACCATACCTTAGAACATTTGTAATGATTGTTAAATGCTCAAGAAGGATTTGAATGAATAGTGGCCGGGAGCTAGAACGCCTGAGAAAGGAGGTGAACAGACAGGCCGAGAGGCTTAAAAAGCCATCCCATAACAAAACAGAAGGGGCAGAAAAAGGATAGAGAAGGGAGCAAGATAACGAAGAAGGCAGAGAGCAAGAGGGAGAGTCTGTGCACTATTTTAGACTCGAGGATTTCGAGTAAATCCTTGTTGTTTTGTCACTGTTGTGTTGAGACTTTGTTTGAGCTTACACTTGTAATATTCTTCTCTTAAATACATAATATATAGGTCGACACTGAAATCTAGACCATGAGAAGTAGCCAGGAAGTCTAGTGAATTCCTTCATTATTTTGCTTGTGTTGATGTGTGACTGTTATGTTTTCTAATTCTTCATTGTCTATATTATTCACAATCTTTTCGATCCGTTGCACTAAATGATATAGGAATTCCTGCACATGGGTCTGTAATACCTAATACCTTAATTTCCTATTTAAGATCTCATTTTCAGATCATACACTTAGAGCCTCACTCTATTTATACAATCTCATGGTCTGCGGACCATGGGTAGGTCTATCCAGCTGACATTACATTACAAAAACTAGGGCGGACAACCATATGACTCTATTATGATTTCACGCCTCGTGCCTACAATTCGCGGAGCTTTTACAAAAGGATTCGGTCAAAACTTGGGCTTTAAGCCTGAACTTGCCTTGGGGGGCATTCCATGCCCAATAAAGCCTGAGAAAATAAATTTGTATTCCCAGGGTTTACAATGTGATCATGATGTGTGATGCCAACATTTGATAAAAATATATCAAATCAGGTGGAAGACTATAGGCATTACCACTTCCAATCCAAGGGTCCAAACCCACATGCACTGAGGATTCTAACTTGATCCTTTAGATCAATCCATCACGAATATATGAAATAGAGTTGAGTACCACTTTCCAAGTCGTGGATATGCCTGTCCTATTCCAAGAGGGAAGCTGTATCCAATCTAGTGTTCAAAGGGGCCAAATGTATTTATGAAATACAACCTCAGTACACAAGCTATGTGCAGTGAGGATCTGCCAACACATTTTGGCTGCTAGAGCAGTGGAAAAAAATTCGAGACTTTTTAATCTCCAACAGCCCCATTTCTTCGGGAGAGATATCAGCTCCCATCGAACCCATGCACAGATATGACCATCATGTCTTCCCTTCCATAAAAATCTGCAACACAATCGTTGAATTCTCACAAGCATGCCCTTTGGGATCTAGACAATGGACATCCAATAAACTGGAATCACCTCCAAAACATATTTAATAAGTACCAGTCTTCCAACCCTAGAGAGGTATTTTTGATGCCAAATATTGAGTTTGCGTTCAAGCTTTGCAACCAACTCGGTCCAATCTACGATCTTGTAATGGAGGGAATTAAGCCTGAAACTAAGGTACTTAAGGTCATCATCCAAATATTGGAGAGTATAGGGAAATCTATGGAGAGAATATTGGATCTCATTGGGTGAACATCTAGAAGTTACGATGGTAGATTTATGAGCATTGCACTCCATTCCAGTTGTTGTGCTAAAAAGAAGCATAACAAAGTGTAAATCTATCATATGCCCAATACCTCCATTAAAAAAAATAAGGACATCATCTACAAATAATAAATGCGTTAAGATGCAATTATTGATAATCTTGATACCCTGTAGCCATCCTAATCTGCGCTCTTCAGAGATGAGGTGACAAAGGCCTTCCATAATAAGCAAAAATAATAAAGGAGAGAGTGGAAATCTCTGTCGAAGTCCTCTTTCAACATGAAAAAAGGGGGATGATGATCCATTGATGAGTACACTGAAGGAGACCTTTTTGATGCAGCACATGATCCAATTTATGAACTCAAGAGGAAATCCCAAATCTGTTAATAACATCCGGAAATAAAGCTAGCTAGTACGATCAAAAGCCTTTGCAAGATCAATCTTGAGAATCACACCTTTCAATTATTTGTTTTGATAGAGTGAAGTACTTCTTGGGCCATGCCAATAACATCGTGAATCTGGAGATTATTAAGAAAAGCGAATTGTTCAGGTGAAATATGGGCAAAGAGAATGGGTCTGACCCGATTGGAAATGATCTTAGCGATGATTTTATAGATGTAGTTGCAGAGGAAATAGGTTGAAAATCATTGAAAGATTCAGGACAATCAAGTGGAGTTGAAAGCCTCATACATGTGCCCAGACACGAAGTAAATCCTCCCCCAATAAGTCAAATAAAGCAAGATAGAACTCAACCGGTCAGTTGTCTGGACCAGGACTTTTGTCCTTCTTAAACCACTTAAGAGTGTTATCGAGCTCCCCCATAGGGATTGGATTAAGGAGATCCTCAACATCCTCCTGTTCCACATAGCAAGGAAATAAGCCTGTCACTCTTATAATTTCTGCTAGTGATGCTTCTTGAGGAGCTCTATAAAGATTTTTGAAGTGAGATGAGCCAAGAACGGCCAATTGCTGAAAAGTTTGAACTCTTTGTCCTTTTTCATTAGTCATCTGCCAAATGGTGTTTATTGCGCGACGCCCATTGGTTTTGTGATAGAATTTAGTGTTATCATCACCCTCTTTCAACCAAATCGCTTTGCTATGAAGTCTCCAAGGTTCCTCTCTATCCTTCAAAATTCTGTCCCATTCAGTTTCTAAGGTGATGAGATGTGACTTTGAATCATCAGTCTGGTAGACCCTACCATATTCATCTTCAAGGCTAGCTATCTTAGTCTCAATAGAAAGGAGGGTGTTATCATCCTGCAGTTGCTTACCATGGGCCCATCTCATAGATATTCGCTTGAGATTTGTAAGACTGTTAGTGAATCCCTTCAAGATAGATTGACCCAAGATGGGGGGATGTGCCTTCCAATAGTTGGAGACAAGATGAAGATAGTCGAGATCCTTCAACCAAGTAGCATTGAATTTGAAAGGTGCTTTTGGTTTATGTTCAGTCCACTGATCTCAAGATAAATGGGTGAGTGATTTGATAATCCCCCCATTCCAACCCATTTTCTGTAGTTGTGGGTGTTTCTAATAAGTCTCTCCTTAATGAGGAAATGATCTAATCTGCGAGCCAACATTGCCTCCCCAGTGCTTCTGTTCCTCCAAGTGGGTTGAAGTCGAGCCATGGGAATGTCAATGAAATTGTGCTCTTCAAGGAGGGATTCAAAAGAACCAGATATGGGATTGATATGGGCATTGTGTCCCCATGATTCAGCGTGTCCAATGGAGAAATTAAGATCACCACCCAAAATTATATTATCAGCTTGTAGAGGTCTTGATTTGAGGAGGTGTTCCCAGAAGGTAGCCCTATTATGGTAGGGGCCTTAGACATTAATCACCGGATCTCTAAACCCAAGTCAAAAGAGAATATATATACTCCTATGTAATCATAGCCTCCCCAAATATTTGATAGTTTAACCAATCTAGGGTTATATCAAAAAACAATACCCCCTGATCTCCCTCACACATCAAGAGCATGAAAAAGCCATCTAGGTACCAAAGATTACAAGGTCGGTATAATCTGATCAATAAGCCCAAGGGTCTCCTATAGAAAAAGAACATCCACCCGCTTGGTATCCAGGAGTCTTTTGAATGCTAGTTTTTTAGCCGGACTAGCTAACCCTCGACAGTTAAAGGAAAGCCACTTCTTGGAGGGGAGGACTCAAAGGTATTATGTGCTCTAAGAACCTGACCAATAGCTAGTTTTCGACCTACTACAACACCTATACCATCTTGATGAATAGATTTTGAGATGGAACATGGGCGTCCCCGAAAGGGATTAGGGGGCAGATGGGGAGAAATGATATCAATTCCACAGGGATCCTTAACTGATGGAAAAATCAAGGATCGAAGGTTGTAGGAATGGGAAGAGAGAGAGGAATCCAAAGTCTATGAAAGGGGAGCTAACAAGGGGGGGATCTGACGGGGGGGGGGGGGGGTATTGGAGAAAATAGGGGAGGGTTGAATCAAAGGGTAGGTCAGGGAGGGGGGGTTGTAAATACATAATTCCAATGTGTAGATGAGGATAAAAACAAATATGTAGAAATATAAATAGAATTGACAATGAAGCAAGAGTGAGGATTACCCGAAGACAACGCAGTAGCAGCCGCCACTCGAGCGCTAGTGAGAGGAGGCGAGGGAGGCTGGATCAAAGTGGTGCTGCACTTCTTCTTGCAAGCCTTTTTTGTTGTTAAGGGAGCAGAGCTAATAGGAGTGCATTGATCATGAGAGCCCGAAGCATTAACTTGTGCCTCTGTCTGATCCTCAAGAGGAGAAGAGTGCTTAACCAAGGGACAATGCTTATATAAGTTCCCTACCTTATGACAACACTGACACACAAAGGGAACCCCTTCATAATCCAGTATTTGAATACGAGTGAATTGTTTCCAGAATAGGCTTATATACTCCTCCAACGCTTCACTAGTATCCAAGTGAACCAGGATTCGAGCCAGAGACATGTTGCCAAAGGTGATGTAGGATTTGTCATGCTCAAGGTAGGTACCTAGTGCATTACCAATACGCTTGAAGATGTCATTAGACCAGAAATGTAGTGGTAGACCAGGGAGTCTCACCCAAAGAGGTCCGACCCCCAATTGCTCCCGCTCTAGATCAAACATAAGGCTCCATCTCTTGAGCAGGACATGGGTGATCTCAATATGCCAATATTTGGAGAGAACCCACGATGTGTAGTCAACACGATGGAAACAGAGAGCGAATGAACCTCGTGTAAGGGTAGTAATAGATGAAAACTTGGAAAGAATTTTCCGCCAAATCTCAGTAATCCATTGTCGAAGTATGGCTATTGAATAGGTACGACCACGAACCCACCTTACCAGAACTTGGTCTGCAGTATCCACTACTTCCCCCATATGAATTGCTTCCCAAAAGCAGAGTGAAACATCCTTGTTCTTTTCCTTTACACACTTAGTTTTCTTCACTTGCTTCAGTTTCTTGTTGACTTGAGGGGCCGAGGAGGGTTTACGAGGAAGTTCTTGCTCATCTGCCCACTGGTTTATATCTCCTTCCACTGTGTAGATCAACATACCTTCAAAAAATCTAGATGTGGGTGGTTCGGATACCAAATGACTATTCGGTCGATCAGTTGATAGCCTGAAAAATATAACCAGGAGTAGGGTTACTAACACAGAGGAAGACGATAAAGGGGGATCAACAAAGAGGGAGAGAGGGAATAACCCATGGGTAAAAAGGAGAGGCAAAGTCTATGCAAGAAGTTAGAAGATGTAGGGCCATCGGAGAGGGAGGAGGGTTATCTAAATCCATCCAGGGGAGGGGGACATCAGGCAAGGGTTCCACTGGACACGAGGAGCTAGGGTCCAAATGAAACGACCTATAACAACCAAAGAGTAACCGTAAAGGGTTGCAGGGGACGAAGATAATGACTCTTGCAATATCGATGGAGGTGTGGTCTTCCAAATGGGGACCGAGGCAAACGGGTCTTCCGTATAATCCACTAAATCCATTTCCATTCCACCGTCTTGCCAACAAACCATGATAAGTTAGCAAGAATTGCGCTTGCTGCCAAGTCGGAGAATAAACAAAGAGAAGTGAGTAACCTGAGAGTGTCCACAGGAAGGGGGATGGTGTAATCGGTATGCAAGGTATTCAAGGTGAAGCCCTGATCCTTATCAATACAAGTTCAAGTTGGATGCAGCTGCGCCATCATCAAATTAGTTTTCAATTAGCTAGTTATAGCAATAATTTTCTGAGTGTAGAATCTGCTTACCATGCATTGAAAACTTAACATGTGGCACATTAATAAAAAATTCTATGGCCTATTGATGGATGTCAAGGCTTCTACAAGGAATAGGGAGTTGTCGAAAGGTTTTGAAAGTGAGATGCCCAAGATTTGTGCTTGAGAAAAGCATTGTGGACCTATCATAGGTTGTGTTTAGGTCAATGATATATAAATACATTTAGTGATATCTTGGAAAAAGAATATATATATATCTATATATATATATATATATATATATATATATATATATATATATATATATATATATATATATATATATATATATTATATATATATATATGTATGTTGTATGTATATCATATTTCTTTATTTATATAAAGACATATAGCAATATCTTGGAAAAAATAAAGATAGGTATATATATATATATATATATATATATAATTTCAAATTTTATAGTTAAAATTTTTATTTTTTTAAAGCAAGCTCAAAGCAAGCCCTAGAAATAAAATATCTATGTTACTTCCTATGTTACGGCTAACAACTCCTAACTAGTTGGATTTTATTATTTTAAAATAATTTTCCAAAAATAATTGTATTACTATATATAGTTTCAAATTTTATAGTTAAAATTTTTATTTTTTTAAGCAAGCTCATAAGCAAGCCATAGAATCGAAACATCTATGTTACTTCCTATGTTACGGCTAACAACTCCTAACTAGTTGGATTTTATTATTTTAAAATAATTTTCCAAAAATAATTGTATTACTAGCAAGCACTAGATGTTGCAAAGAAAATGCTGTAAGACGTTGCAAAGAAAATGCCGTAAGACGATAGCACAATATGGAACTTGCATTAAGAATAAAATTGTGTTTTAATTGAAGATAAGGTTCCACTCATCATTAATAAAATATGTATTAGAAACAACAACATCTCTTGTTTGTTATTTTGTTGCAAATGAAAAATAATTTCTTTTTCCTTGAAACTGACAAATAACTTGATAAATAACATAATTAAATCCTTGGCAGGTGCGTTGTAGGTGCATGAGCTGGCTCTATACATGTGGGGAAAGGGGGATCAAGGTCGGAGGAATTGGATAAAGGCCAACATTAGAGGTCCAAAATCATCAGGTAATTGATCTTTTTCCAATTCTTCATTCTAATTCCCTCATCTATAGATTCAATGGGTTTTGGCCCAAATCATATGCTTTGATCGTGGTAAAAGAATTGTGATATTTACCTATGTTCAAAAGCTTTTGAGGGAAGGGACATGTTGGACTCTTTATGACCCATTGGTACCATGAATTTGACCCTGTAAAGATGTTGATGTCAATGATGCTGATGCGGGTGAGACTACAAAACCTCCCACTACCATTTTGGCATTATTAGGTCCCAAAAGATATAGGGAATACTTTGGGGACTTACAAAAAACATATAATGATCAGATACAACAAGGTTTTTTTACCTTTGCTCGGATTTGTATAGAGATAGATTTAGCAAATGCTTACCAGACAACACACAATTGAAAAATGGAAAATATGAATGGAGCAAAAGTTTGGATTATAAAAACACACCATTTAGATATCGTACTTTTTTTCAAGCAGGTCACCTACAATATTCATGTCCATAGGCCAAAAAACAGTTGAAGAAGAAAAAGGGGGAACTTAGAAAAAGAAAGTCTGACAATAAACTAACTTTACATAATCAAAGCAAGAAGTTGAAGAATATGGAAGATATCCCTTCTCAGGATACTAAGGATAATTAGAACATGGACATTTAAATGTCGTACTTTTTTTTTTGTAGCAGGTCACCTATAATATTCATCCATAGGCCAAAAAAAAGCTGAAGAAGAAATATGGGGAACTCAGAAAAAGAAAGTCTGATAGCAAACAAACTTTACATAATGAAAGCAAGAAGTTGAGAAATATGGAAGATATCCCTTCTCAGGATACTAAGGATAATTAGAACATGGACATTTAGATGTCGTACCTTTTTTAAAGTAGGTCACCTACAATATTCATGTCCATAGGCCAAAAAACAACCGAAGAAGAACAAGGGGGAACTCAGAAAAAAAACATCAAACTAACTTTACATAATCAAATCAAGAAGTTAAGAAATATGGAAGATATCCCTTCTTAGGATACTAAGGATAATCATAACATGGAAAGTACTTACTGGTCAGAATAGATTGACCATAATGGGGAGAAATCACTAACCACTTAGAATAGATTAACCCTAATGGGGAGAGGACTCATGATGAAGTTCCTTCAACATAGATGGGGAGACAAGCAAATGGGGTTGCAAGAACAAAGAGAGCTCATGAATCAAGAAATTCAGATTTGATCAAAGACCAACGAGCCAAGTTTGGATTCTAGTATAATCTTTGGATGGTAACTCGCAAAATGTGCATATAAAGAAAAGGGAAAAAAGGGAATCTTCATCATTATTACAAGTGATGATTTCTTTGTTTTTACTATTTTCTAGCTATATTTGTCTCCCAAAATTCAAATGGAAAATATGAATGGAACCAAAGTTTGAATTATGAAAACACACCATTTAGATGTCGTACTTGTTTTCAAATAGGTCACCTATAATATTCATGTCCATAGGCTAAAAAACACCCAAAGAAGAAAAAGGGGGAAACTCGAAAAAATAAATTCTGGTGACACACTAATTTTATAGAATCAAAGGACGAAGTTGAGGAAGAAGGAAGATATCCCTTCTTAGGACACTAAGGATAATCAGAACCAGAAAAAATTGACCATAATGGGGAGAAAGTACTTGGCACACTAACTTTACATAATCAAAGGAGGAATTTGAGGAAGAAGGAAGATATCCCTTCTTAGGATACTAAGGATAATCAGAACATGGAAAGTACATACTAGTCAGAATAGATTGAGCATAATGGGGAGAAAGTACTTATCGGCCAGAACAAATTAACCTTAATGGGGAGAGGAATTAAGATGGAATTCCTTCAACATAGATGGTAAGACAAGAAAATGGCACTGAAGGAACAAAGAGAGCTCATGAATAAGGACATTCATATTTGAACAAAGACCAAGCACAATGGGACTAAAGGAACAAAGAGAGCTCATGAATCAGGAAATTCATATTTGAACAAAGACCAAGCACAAGTGGAGCCAGGTTTGGATCTAGAAATCATTCTGGTAGAATATTCGAGTCGTAACTCGCAAAATGTGCATAGAAAGAAAGGGAAAAAAAGGAATCTTCATGATTATTACAGGTGATGATTTCTTTGTTTTTACTATTTTCTAGCTCTTTTTGTCTCCCAAAATTCAAATGGAAAATATGAATGGAACTAAAAATTTAGATAATGAAAACACCCCATTTAGATGTCATACTTGTTTTCAAATAGGTCACCTACAATATTTATGTCCACATGCCAAAAAACACCCAAAGAAGAAAAAGGGGGCAATATTTATATCCACATGCCAAAAAACACCCAAAGAAGAAAAAGGGGGCAACTAAAAAAAACAAAGTCTGGCAGCACACTAACTTTACAGAATCAAAGGAGGAAGTTGAGGAAGATGGAAGATATCCCTTCTCTGGATACTAAGGATAATCAGAACATGGAAAGTACTTACCAGCTAGAACAGATTGACCAATCATAACATACTAACCTTAATGGAGAGAGGACTCAAGATGGAATTCCTTCAACATAGATGGTAAGACAAGCAAATAGGGTTGCAAGAACAAAGAGAGCTCATGAATCAATAAATTCATATTTGAACAAAGACCAACCCCAGAGCCAAGTTTGGATGTGGCAATCATTCTGATCGCCGATGGAATATTAAGGTTCAACAATGATTATGTTTGGTTTTAGTTCAATTTTTTTAATGAGGTTGAGATGAGGTTTTCCATTAGATTCATGTGTATAATGAATTAATATTAAAATAAATAATTGAATATAATTAATATAATAAATTTTTTAATTGATGTATGTCCTTAAATTTATATAAATTGATGTTTTTTTCAAAGAAATGTTTGGGTAGATCACCTAAGGGTCCCAAAGGGCATAAGGAGAATCAACCCAACCAATTAAGCGAACCCTCAAGATTAAAATTAATGTTGAATAAGATTTATGTATTCTATTAAAATAGTTGTTTAAAGAAAGTTGTTAAAATTATGTTATAATGTTATTATTTATATAAATATTTATTTAAATGAAAGTTCTTATTGCATCGGCAAAATATATTTTTGATGGGATTATTACCAAAAAAAATTCTCAGTATTCAAGATATGATTATTACCAAAATATTTCTCAATATTCAAGATATAGATCACAAAATATATGGATCACAAGAAGCCTAACAAAATTAACTATATATGGACATATTTAAATAACAATATCATAAAAATCTTCTCATAAAAAAATACTAAAATAGATGTAAATCTATTAAATATTTTCCAACATTTAAATATTAAATCAACCTTATCATGTTCATTTTAACAAAATCATAGAAACCTTCTTATAAAAAAAACTAAAACTAAGTAAATATTTTCCAACATTTAAATATTAAATAACTTATCATGTTAATTTATAGTTATGCCACATTATATAAAAAAATTACATTACAAAAATCCCCCATATAATAAATAAAAAATACAATTATTATATTATTATATATATAAATATATATATATATATATATAAAGTTTAGCTAACAAAATCCCTCTATATAATAATAAGTTTAGTAAATTCCACATAATATATCACCAAAAATTAACACCTCGTAATATATAGATTAAAATTTCAAAATTATTTCAAAAATATTTTAAAAAAGCTTTTCAGAAAATGTTTTTTTTCCTCACAACTTCATAACCAATTAAAATAATAATCTATAAATTTGATTAGAGTTAGTCACAACTAAAAGAAATAAATTGATATAATATATATTATTATATAAATAATATTAAATATTATTGTGGTTAATTTTTAACTATGAGTGAAATTGAGTGTAATGATAATAGTTGATGTTGTGAATTATTATTAAAAGCTTTGGAGTTATCCTCAATATGGTTTATTTTGTGGTATTATTAGAAAAAAAAATAACACTTCAATCATTATTATTAATCTCTTTTTCATTTTCTTAAATTCTCTTAAATTATTAGGATAAAAATTATTAATATATACCATAAATGCCATTTTAATTAAAATGTAAAATTAAAATTATGAAAGATGTAAATCTAGTAAATGTTTCCCATCATTCTATACATGTTTTCCAACCTTCCATACATGTTTTTTGGGCCAATATAACTACTTCAACGCGGAGAGGAATAAAGAAACTAATTTCACTTAGATTCAAAAAGTTCTACCTATTTTTTGGTTGATTTCCAAACATGACAATTCCTATAGAACATTCTTACACCTTTACTTTTACCATGGTTGTTCAACTAAGTCCAATAGAGGAATAAAGAAACTAATTTCACTTAGATTCAAAAAGTTCTACCTATTTTTTGGTTGATTTCCAAACATGATAATTCCTATAGAACATTCTTACACCTTTACTTTTACCATGGTTGTTCAACTAAGTCCAATATAAAAACATAATCCTATGTAAAAGGCAAACAAATTTGACTGTATCCTTAACTAACAAAATCATGGAAAGCTTCTTTATGAAAAAACTAAAACTAAAACTAGATGTAAATTTAGTAAATGTTTCCCATCATTCCACACGGTTTTTGGGCCAATATAACTACTTCAATGATGGAAAGGAGTAAAGAAACCAATTTCACTATTAGATCTCAAAAAGTTTTACCTACTTTTTTTTGTTTGATTTCCAAACATAATAATTCTGATAAAGCATTAAAAAAAACATTTTTTAGATTTATAAAAATAAATTTTAATCTATTATCTTAAACTATATTCAATAATATTATAAACCATAATTTTAATCTATTATCTTGAACTATATTCAATAATACTGTAAACCATAATAATAAAACGAGTTCTTTAAATTATAAAAAGAATTTGATTTTATTAGCTTCAACTATATTCAAATATTTTATAACCATATCAAAGTACAAAAGTCCTATTATTATTATTATTTTTATGCTCATTTAAATATCCGACAAGAGAATTCTATGCATAATTATGTTACATGTGTATGTAAAAAAAATACATTACATAAAGCCCTCTTTAATATGCAAAATACGTTTAGTAACCTCCACATAATATATTTAACAAATTTAATAACATATACAAAATATATGTTTATAAGAAGAATTTCGCCGTAAATCACATAAAGAAAGACTTTTGTCAACACTTTTCGAACCAACCAGTGTGGTTCATCGTCAAGAATGCAATGAGTGTTAAGTGAACTATTCAAACTATCAAAAATTAATCACTTACCACTACTTCTTATGAAAATAGTCATAATTGAATGACTTACTTCACATAATTGAATCCCAAAAATAATATCTAAAATAATATACTGCATAAACCCGCTTACTTAAACTCTGGATTATATTCTTGGTCACTTCAGGCTTTGTCCTCATTTGCCGTGTCGTCCAACAAGAAAGACAAAAGCAAACGCCGTCCAGCAGGAACAGCTGGTATGGTAGCAGGCATATCAACAAAACCAGCAGGATCCATCGGAATATATAACACTGATTCTTCACACAAAAACATATAGTACTAATTTTCTAATGCTGCAGGCATCGTATAAAAGCAGTCGATGAGTTAATATAACTACGAACCCAAGTATCCATACGACCATGCAGATTAGGCTTATGAGAGACGCCATGATTGTGCTCCATTCCGACGCCATAAGATAAATTTTCAAAAATTTAATTTAAATAATTATCTAATGATTTAATATCTTTTAAAATGTTTTGAAGTAACTCATATTAGATAAATATATATGTCTGGTTTGATAACTCGTTTATTATTTAATTTTGGATGAATTTTAATATTATTTAGAAAATTTTTAAATTAGAAATAATATAAATCGGAATATATTAAATGTTCCCATTTTAAAATGATATATGTGCATTATATTAAATAAAGTTTATATTTTAAAAGATATAATTCAGATTTATTTAATATTTAAGTTTAATTTTTTTTTATAATTTTTATTATACTATTTAAATTAAGGAGACAATCTTAAAACAATTGTATAAAAGTTTTTATTTTATCTTTGAATTTATTCAAAATAATACTATATAAATAAATATTTTGTTATAAATATATTTTTCATTTTATGTTTTGCTTTAAACTTTTACTTAAAGCGAATACGCTTTAAATTAAAACTTTTACTTAAAGATAATACGCTTTAAATTAATATAATTTGTTTTTGTTTTTGTTTTTGTTTTTCCTTTTTTAGATTTGTATTACTATCATATTAAAGAGTATATGTTAAGATTTTGAATTCTAATTTACTTATCATTAGTAAAATTCGATCATATAGAATTTCAATCTTTTTAAAGAGCAAAAGACAATAGTTTGCAAGGGAGAATCAAAACTGAAAATACATATGCTAAACATAGGACTTCCAAGGCCCTAAAAACATTGACAAGTGCAAGGATAAAATATAAAAACTAAGAATAAGAGACCAAGAGTCAAATTAGAGGAATTATCTGGATATGTGAGTTCAACAAGTACAGACTTCTTGTTGCTACTTGAAGAGCAACCAGAATCCAAAGGAATGCCCATATGTTTCTCGATGTGCCTTAATTGACGATCCGGTGCTATAATCTGTCACAATATGTGATCCAAAGAGAGGAGGATGTTCTCCTCGCTTTTGCTTCTATCCATCAAGACTACCAAGGAGAAACTTGAAGTGCTAATAAATGTCCACCATGTACATGTATTAATTTAGGAATCCAATTTGCAATTTTTTTGATAACTTACGTGATTGAGAGGGTGCATATTTAATTAGCTAATTCTCATTCCACTTGAGCAATCTCCTCTTGGATAGGTTAAGGAGAGATCTCCTGAAATCATATCGCTGAACTTTCTACCCTATCTTGTGCTTGAATGTGCCCTCGTACATGGTAGTAAGCTTCCTCATGGTGAACTTAAGCTCGCTGACGTGACATGTTGACTATGATTAGTGAGAGATAGACCCAAAGAGAGTTAAAGGTTCCCCTAGGTTCGAGCATAATCGAGAGAAAAATGTAATTTCGTGAGGGATATGGTGCCAGTGGGGAGCCCTGTCAGAGAAAAGAAGCCAGGGGGTCTTCTCTTAGTAACACAAACTAGAAGAATTGAGATGGGAAAGAGATTCATAACTAGAAAATCTCTTATCAGTTCTCATAGACACAGATGACACCAAACCAATGATTATGAGAAAAATAAGAACATGCATAAAGAGATTAAATGTGAACTTGAGTTGTTGGGTCTTGGGACTATTTGCAAGCTCTATGCTAGCCTTGTCTCTGTGAGTCTACCTGCATGGAGCCCTATTGGACGATGCTTTTCCAAGGTGTGACCAAGGCTCGAGAATGATCAACAACCATTTTCTAAAGATGACAATGTCTAGGGGAATGAAGGAAACAACCATTTATTGCTAGCTTTTCTAGTGAAACCCCCCAAGATTGGTGCTTGAACATATGGGAACTTGGAATATAAATATTCTAACCTGCTTCTGAAGTATGAACATCACCTAAATGAGGGAGATAAAGAATGTGCTTCTGCCACAAGAGAATTT
>APFE030012153.1:0-82576 GCA_000404065.3 Pinus taeda
GATCTGCCTTTCCTTGATTTACTGCAATATCCTGAGCTCTTTCCTCTTTCCATTTTTCTTCCTCTAGATTCTGCACTCAAAGCATTTCCTGATGTCTCACCGGAGCTTTTCCGTCGCATTTCCTCGCTAAGGATAGCACCGACAACATCATCAAACTTTAAAGTACTAGATCCAGAAACGGAGTTACTAATGGCCATTACCAAACCATTCCAACTTTCTGGTAATGAGCACAAGAATAACAGATCTAACTTCATCATCAAAGTTTACCCCTACAAAACATAACTGACTTGTAACAGTATTAAAATCATTTAAATGATCTGCAACAGATCCACCTTCTGACATCTTCATATTAAATAACCGTTTCATACGAAATACCTTGTTTGAGGCCGAGGGTTTTTCATATAGTTTCTCCAACGTCTTAATCAAATCCTCTGTCATTGTTTCCTTCGAAATGTTGAAGGCGACCAACGCTGCAAGGCACAGCCGTATTGTTCCGAGTGCCTTTCTATCGAGAAGGTTCCATTCTTCATCTTCCATATCCATCAGATTCTTTGATTTTTCGCCCAATGGTAGGTATAGATATTTCTGATACAGATAATCTTCCATCTGCATCTTCCACAACGAGAAATTTTGGCCGTTAAATTTCTCGACCCTAAACTTACCATCTTCCGCCATTGCTCCCACTCGAACAAGGAACCCTTCTTTCATGCAAGTTTATGAACCAAATAGACCTTCGGCTCTGATACCAGTTGTTAGAATATTAAATATTACGGAGCAATGGAACACATAAAATATTGCAGATATATAAACACAGAAAACGCACAAAACAAGAGAGACACAGATATACGTGGTTCACCCCAGTTTGGGCTAAGTCCACCCCGAACAGCCAGTCCTTCCTTTCTATTATCCAGCAAAATGAAGAGACACAACCTACAACAAATCCACTGTAATATCCTCTGTCTTCTCTCACAGTCTCACCTCTCTATTTCTCGCTCACATAGAATACACATCTATCTCACAGCCTCAAATACAATGCCCTCATACAAAGAGAGGGGTTGCCTTCTTGGGAAAAAAACCCTAAACTAAACATAAGTTTTACCATCAGATCATCCGCCTAATGACGACCCAGATTGACTAGAAATTACTATAGTTTTACAAGGCAATTTTACAGTTGTTTTTAGCTTCGGGGGCGCTGCCCTAAAACCCCCCGCTAGGGGGGGGCTCCCAAAGGTCGTAGCTGCCCCCCCTTGGACCCCCCTGCAGCGAATATTTTATGGGTGGCGTTGCAACCCCCATTTTGAACTGGGGTCCAATGTGGCGGTACTTTTGAATATAGAAGATAATCAGGCTCCACACCCAACATGCAAAACTAGGAAACACAGTCCTAGTGTAGAAATGCATAGTAGGCACTAGGGTTTGGAGGAAAAGTGATGAAATGAGGAATTTGATGAGGGAAAATGTGGGAGATAGTGTATGAAGAGTGTAGGAGGGTGTATGAGCTTACAATTAAAGGTTTTTATCAATAAAGAGACCAAACCGACAATGAAGCTAAAAGTGCAACAAACCCTAGGAGAGGGTGTTTCTGCAAGCTCTTAGAGCATGAAATGAAATAATAAAGAGGTGAAACAGAGGCTAGGTAGGCCCACTTACTTTTCCTTGATGTGTTTGAACTTTTTGTTGATGAAGAAACCACTGGAATGAATTCCCCCCAACCCCCTTGAAGAAAACACAACACCTCTGGCAAAAGCGCAACACAACAAATGATGAGGCAATTTAGGAGCACAAAATTGTTGTTCTGAGGGTGAAAGTGATATTTGAAGGTGAAGACATGTTTTTTCAAATTTAAATGAGAAAATGAGAAGCAATTTTGGTCTTTTGTAGCTTTGGAAATCGATTTTCTCATTTGATGGTGTCGTGGCCCCACCATGTCCTTTCACATTTTATTTTGAAACTGCAGCCTTAGAACCTTTTAGGATATATTACATCATAGTGGAGATATAAAATCACTTTAGAACCTTTATTGAAGATTTTTTCCTATCACTACTCTTTCAAATGATGATTTTGGTGGTGAAATGATTTATTTTCATGCTTTTTACCCTATGACTTGATGATGACACAACATGAATGAATGAGATGAATGATGACATGATTATTATGACACCATTTCAACATGGGATGACCTGACCATGCTGATGTCCATTGATCATAAAGGAGAAAGGAGTAGTGAGATCTACCTAGCCTAACTAGTGACAAAATTTTTATTGAAAACCTATTTGAAACCATAAAAATTTGTAGTAGGATCCTATCAAAAACTTTGTAAGAGCATATTTGATCACTGGTGATGGACAAGACTGACAGACACTAATAGGATCGACACCCTCCATTATGTATTGCATGACACTACCTTCTAATACTCCTCCTGAATAAATTTTTGATACTTTGGGTCCCTCTTTTCCACTACTTTGACCATCTTCACTAATATCCTTACTTAACTTATTAAAAATGTATGCTACAAACTGCCTAATGATTTTCCCTCTTGAATTAGAAACATCCGTGGGGTCATGGGTTCGACACAGGTTATGGCATGAGTAGGGTCACTTGGATACATTGGATCTTCCTGTCCTAAGCTGAGTTGATGGTTTTCCCCCTTATTCCTTCTCCTATGATTAATTAAGCTACACGATCTTCTGCTACATCCTTTTCATGATTTTCCATCATGTAGGTGGTCTATGTTGATTTCACCTTGTTCTTGCTCTCTAAATTCCCAATGATCCCAACCCTTTCTAATGTGTTTCCTTCTTTTCCTTACAACCAAAGGAATCTTCCTTATCCTTCCACTGCATCAAAATATCGTTGCACTATGTAGCACTCTACTCACCTCTTTTGTTACAATTCCTTCCCGCGTCAATGTGAATGCCTCTCACCCTTATCAAATTTTCCATGATTTTATCTCTAAAATTCCTCAACATCCTAAACTTATTCGGCCTTCACTTTTTCTTTAATAAATTCCATGCCAAATTTTCCCCTTAGGCCATCCTCTGGTCAAGCCCTAGTCTCCCCATTATGCGCAAATACATTTAGCTTCTCATGCTGTCATATTCTAGTGACATGACCGCTTTATCACACAACATTTTTATCCATGTAGGAAACAATCTTAGATATCTTCCTCATGGTCCCTTAGAGAAATCCCTTTTAGATGTGATATTGAATGAGTACCCTCCACAACAAATTCAATTATATATCCTTCCAACACACTATTCAATAAAAAATCAACTTCGTGAGAAACCTTGTTACTTACAGAGTTCACCCTTTGGGTCTATTTTGGAGTCCAACTACGCAGTACAAAAAGATGCTAAGTTACGTGCTCTTTTTCAAACCTTTGTAATCACTCAAACAAAACAATAAAAAACTCAGCAAAGAATATTTCATGAAAATCTATAGAAACATACCTTTGCATCCATTTTTCTGGATTGATCTATTGATTTCTGGCCCAATTTACGGTGAACATGTGTTCTTTTTGCTCCACACACTGCTATATCTTTTCTTTAGTAGGTATCAACATCCCCTTTAGTTGCAGATCCTGGTCCCAACAACGAAACCATTTTTTGGCATGTAGGGGGGATGACTTGGGGGTTAAGAGAATTTGCCAACAAAACCCCTACAGACACTAGCCCTTTTGTCAACATCTGCAAGGAGGTGAAGTCTCACCCAAGCATCTAGAAGAACTACAGGAACCTAAAAATTTCTTTAGCGATGAAGGAGGGGGTGTGGCCTTAAGATACAATTACTCTTCCCATATTCATCATATCAATATTACCATTTATAAAAATAAATGAAGTATACCTCAATTCTTCAGAAATTGCACATTAATCTTATCATGCATAAAAGTCAAAGAAACAATAACCATAAAAATGGACAAGCTATTAAGCATTGTGCAAACAACATCATAGGCCATAAAATGATTGTTTATTATTACCATAGATCTCCTATTACAATCATAAGCATCTCATCTCATCATCCATAGCAAAATATTACAATGCAAAGTCATTCTATGTGTGCCTATCCATATCCCTATATATATGTGTGTGTGTGTGTGTGAGTGTATCTATATACATATACATATACATTACATATACATTACATATATATATATATATATATATATATTACCCCTCAACTTTGATCTATTTATAGGTTTACATGTGGACCCAAACTGACAAAAAACCCCTTAGTAGTAAATTATTACCATGGGATGGTAAATATTTCTATAGGTTAGTAAAAAACTCATCCCAATGGATTTCCTTATTCATCGCAATTCTACGCACTTCTCTTTGCAACTTTTGTTTGCTATCTCTTGATTGACTTCCTGCGTGGTACCCTTCCTACGTGATGTTCTTTGTGTAGCTCCCAAAACTTGTTATTGAAAAACAATGCTCCAATAAAACTTTTGCATCTTCATTTGAATCTACTCCTGAAGTGACATCATTAATATGATCATGTTTTGGATACTGATGGGAATCCATCTCAAACAACTAATTGTTATGAACAAGGACTAGTTCAGAATGTTAATTCATTTGTTGTAGTTCATCTTGTTGGAGTTGTGATTCAAGTTGAAGAAACTCAATCTTTTCCTCTGCATCCTGTAAAAATATTTGAACATTGGCGGGAGTTTATTTGCTCATTGTAACTGTATTTTCAACAATTGAGTGTAACAAAGTATTCAATAACTCTAATAACTCATCAATTTTATCCCTTTTCTAACAACTCAGGTAAATGAAGGGCGTTGTTAATTGTTTGATTTTCTTGTTGTCCAAATCTTGGAAACTATATGTCATTTCTTGTACCATCTTCATTTCCACTTCCCTACATTAACATGTGATAAACAAACAAATAGCAAAGGGTTGAACAATCCTAGTGGAAGCTATAACAAGGATACACAAACCCCAACTTTTGAAGCTTCCAAAAATGAAGAATATGATTTATGTGGAAAACTATTATTGAATATACAATATATGCTTAAGTGTCTCTAACATATGGGAACAATTCAAATGCTACTTCATATCAGTAAGACCTTGGATGATGTCACTAAATCATTAGAAACCATTTGCGTTGTCACATATGAAGATAAGTATAGGTAACAAGATTCTTGATTCACATCTAATCATAGGCACAAAGGTATTTTATGAAAGAGTGAAGTGTAGGATACATAATACAACCCTACAAGAAGCCAATTGATTTGAATGCAACTGTTAATATTTTCAAATCACTTAGAAGAAAAAAAAATAGGCACATAGAACCAACATATCAACACCCTCACCCATGGCAAATCTATCATGATATTTATCTCACAAAAAGGAAAACTCCAAAACAGAATTCTACACTCCACATATATTCAAACTGTCCATTGCAAAGATTCATATTACAAATATCTATAAAATATTATCTAGGTTCGTTTAGAGAGTCAAATTTCAAGTAGTACAACATTTTCTAGCCAATTTATCAGTGATCAAAGATAAATGATTTAGGTATTGCATTAGCCAAATCTCTAAGGGTTTATTCAAGTTACTTTCTAGGAAATGGATGGAGTACTGCAAAAAAAATAAAAACACCAAGATTTCACACCTAATTATTGACAATCTATAAATTGATTGAGCTTTCAACTTCTAGGCTCATTCTAAACCTTGCTTTTCATACATTTATAGAAAAATTTCTTTAGTTGTTAGAAATATGGCTTTGCAAAAAACCACATGAGCCCAACATTTCCCCTTACAATAGAGATATGATTCTGATCATATAGGATATGTATTTATTTAATGCGAAAAATTATTAAGTACAAATTTAGGCACAAAAATCATGTTGGAAATTGTTTCAATCCTCCCCATATTCTTTGCGACATGGACTAACCACCTCTTGTGGATCCTAACTCTAGAAATTTTAACAGAGACTAATGTTTGTGAGTTTTTTTTTTCTAATGAAAATCATTATTGCAACAAGTGGTATTAAAACCATAGGTATTGATTTTAAAACTCACCTGGCTCATGCTTGGAGGGGAGATTGTTGGACATTGGTTTAGCGTTCCTTGTGTTTTTCATGACATAAAGTAACAACCTCTCATGGATCCTACTCCAGGGATTGTATCGGAGACTAATTGTCATAAGTTTTGATATAACAATAATCATGATTCCAACAACTTGATCATGATGAAACTCTACTCAAGCCGTTCATTCAATGGGAGCGACTATTGCTATGTTGTTTATACTATGGATGTTGAATAAGCATCAACAACTCAACCAACCTAAATATTTTTTCTACCTCTTTGACTTCTTTCACATAGAATTTGTTAGAAGAGGTGGGTGTACCACTGTTGACTCAAAGACATCTCTCCGTGATAGTTGAGAACTATATATCACTATGAATGGTGGGGTTAAAAACAACGTCAAGTAGTGTATGGAAAATGCTTGTTTATAAACAATAGGCCATACAGATATTGAAAACAAAGTTACAAGAAGCCAAAGCCAAAATTTCTATGCAGGATACAATGCTATTGTAATTTAGTTTTATAGTAGCTTTAATTTGATTGATTCCCTAGAAGGTGTAGGATCCTAGTTTTAACTTTGGAAAAACCTCCTACTTGTTGGATTCACTTTCTAATCAAAAATTGAGCTTGACCTTTGAATCATTATAACCTTTCTTGGATTAAACTATTTTTGGGTATGAGATGATTACTGATAAAAATCCTTGAAATAACTTGTCAACAAAAATATGAAACTTTAAACCATATCCAAGAAAACATATAGATGGATTGCATGCGAACTAAGTTAAGGAGAAAAAATACTAATTCGAATGCTATGGAGATAATACATTCGATTTTCTATGGAAAATGGAGAAACAATTATATAGAATGAGTGTGGCGCTACTCAAATGATGCTAGATAGAAAAGAGGTAGGGTGTAGGTTTTCTCACTGTAGGAGCTAACAAGCCATGATGGGATGTTTTCTAGGTAGAGTAGCCGAGGAATTTTTTGATGGGAAGGAAGGCTAGGAGTTATGCTAGATTTGATCGCATTGTTAGACTCATGAGAATCAAGAGAAAATTATATAAATGTGAGGGGCATCATTCAATAATATGATACACATAAATACAACACTTTATGAACCCTTGTTTCATCTTCCAAGAGGTCTCTTGGATTCCTCATGGCACTTCAATCTCACTTGATGCAATACCCATTTTTGTGACACCCCAATGTAAACACAATTGTGTGAATTATAGATGTGTATATATATGTGGAAATAAATTGATGATTGGCCTGAATGGAGGGACATACATATCCAAATATTTCAGGGTAGGTCCATTGAGTACCTATTAGGTGCTTAGTGTGTTTATTAAGAGGTGTGGTGAGGAGGCCCATACCAATCTTAATAAATTGTCATGACTGCGCACCTAACCACAGACTGGCCTGCCTTGAAAATAATTTAAATCGAAGTGGTCAGCCTGAGTGGAGGATGCCACCCATACCATCCCCTCTCTCATGGAATGTGGAGAAAGAGAAAAGAGGTTGCAGGCCAAAAAGGTCAAGCGTTCAAAGGAATAGGAGACATCAGTATTCTGGTAGTCACGTGGAGAAAGAAAATGGTCGAAGTGTGTGAAGGAGGCACATCACTATTAATGAAAAATCTCACCGTGTAGAAAGCACACAAAGCACCAATAACTATAGAAAAATGGAGTTATGGGTGAAGACACTAGAGAGGAAATATGATTCGAGACTACGGATGTGAAGGAAAAAGGAGAGAAGATGGGAATGAATTGACAGTCATGTTTTTTGAATTGGGAAGGCATTCCATAAGATTATGTTATGGCCAATAGATGACGTGTCTAAGATTGATTGATACATGGGGAGCTTAGTGGAGAATTTGATCATTGTGTTGCTTATTGCAATGTTGCGAAACCACCCGATGCTTGTGGCCTAAATTTTAAACCACTAGGATAGGGCAATTTGGGTCACTGTGGTGCCTGTATTGGGCCTGTGAAACAACTTGGACAATGGATTGTGGACCCCTGTGGTGTTTTACATGAAAAGGTGGCTAATAAACCACCAAAAGTACTCTAATACATCTCTTAGAACTAAGATAGAACTCATTTTATCTCATGTGAAGCCCTGTGTCCTAACCAGAGAACAAGTGAGTCATTGTGGTGCTTTCCATGAGGTTGTGAAACCACTTGGATAGTGGATTCCTTCTCTTGGTTGTATGATTAGGCCTTGGGTGTGAATTTTCCTTGAAAAATTATCTCCTCAAACTTTTTATTTGGCTTGAGGGTGGTTAGGTGCAAGAAATATTGTAGTGTGGCTGGTCTATGGTTTAACGGAGAAGCGAAGTTCCTCCTTCAGTTTCTAGTTTCCTTTAAACACACATATTAGTGTACATTGCTTACACATATTGTATGTTATGAATAATGCAATATATTGTGTGTTATAAATATAAATGATTGCCTAAGCTATGAAGCTTGTTCATATGAACATAAATGGAATGATGTCCTATAAATCCATGGTTTGATGTCTACCTGGATGGTGTTGTTTATTGTTATGATCATGAATATTGTATATTTGTGTGTTATGGTCATGTGATGTACTCTAATAGTATGTAAATTAATGCATAGTCAACTACTCTTGTGTTGATTACCTTGTTTAACTTGAGTGGTTGAGGCCCTAGGACTCAGGCCATGACTACCAGGAGTAGGATTACCTTAAGAATGAAAGCTATAGGGAACAGGAAAGGTGGCCACACTCCCGTACACTGACATTACCTTGGGATTTATATTCCTTGTGATGAAGGGTATGCTTCTGGCATTAATAGGCGACAAGGTTTAAACTCATGTGAATGTTGGCAAGCTCGCACCGAGTGGATGCTGGTGGAACCACACCCTAGTGGAATTGTGTTGTGTAAAAGAATTGACCAATAGCTATTGTGGTTAAGTATCACAATAAATTAGAGGATGATATAATGGTCGAACACCATTTAACTATTATAGAAGGGTAGGAATGGGATAATGCATAACCTTCAGGGAGGAACCCACTTTATTTCCCATCGCTCATTTCTTGCCACTCAAGTCTTTGCACAATGTAATGTATGTGAACGAGCAAACAGAGGCTAGCTAACCCAGTTAGAGTTCCAAGGTGTAACCTTGAGGTCACCTTTGCCACTCACCACCCATTTCTACCTTCCCCTTATTTGGCATTGAACACCATGGGTGGTGATGACCATGGTGATATAAAATGGGACTGATGGCAAGACTCACCAAGATAACCTATCAGAGTTGTGTGGAGGCCTCATGTGAGCCACATGTTCAAGTTTCTTACATGGACTCACTTGATAGGCTGAACTTTAAACAAGTGTAAATTTTGATCCAAGAATTGGATCAAGGCAGAGTTGGTATTGTCGGAAGGCTTTCAATGAGTAGAACACTACGATGATATTAGAATTTAATTATACAAACATGCAAGAATAAGTGTTTTTGATAAACCTATCTTCATAATAAACGTTTAGGATCAAGTTAACAAAAAGTAACACCTCTTGCAACTCAAGAAAGTATAAAGGGGTGGGTAGGTCTATTACATATTGGCATTAGAGCTTAGGTTCAACACTCAGACTGAATGGGCCTTAAACAAGAAAAGTTAGAAGCTCTTATACATAGTGGTATGAGAGAACGGGTTCAAATGTTGGGCCTAGAAGGCCATAAATACACCATATGAAGCAAAGTTTCAACACTAAACTGTTGGGGATAGAGGTAGTGGCTCTGTTACAGAGTGGTATGTAATAGAGTTGTATCACAACATTGAGGTTCAACACTTGGTTTGGATGGGTCTTGAAAGAGGAAGATTAGATCTATGTTAGGCATTGTTGAGTGGATCATAATAAAGTAAAGGATTTAACAATAAAATCGAAGAAGATAACACACACACACATGAGATAAAATGTTTGACCTAATGGTTAAATTGGCGCATATATACATGTGTGCTAATAATGAAATCATAGCTGATGTGATAGATTGGTTTACCAGATTGATGACATGTTGTTTTGACTTATATACTATTTACTGACATGGGATAAAATTTCTAGTTAGTTACAGATAAACAAGCTTAATGAAATATGCTAAGGTGATTAGTAAATATATTCATATATGTTTGAATTATCTAACAATTATGCATGCGAAACAACAAAGTGAGAGAGAGAGAGATATGAAGTTACAAACTCCAACAAAAAAGAAAATGGGATAAGTAGCAGGATGGTAGAGTACAACATGCACAAATCCTATCATCTTTAGGAAGATGATTCCATGGGAAAAGGGTCAGAGAAGAATTCACCTGACTTAGTGGAAACCCTGAGGAGTTTTATAACTGAATTGATAAGTTGCAAGGTAGAGAATGAGAATATTATCCGAGCACAAGAGAGACAAGCATGTGTGAATGTAGTGATATTGTAGAGCATGTTAGATCTCAAAGAAAAAAGTAACATGAGCTTGGTTCCAACTATCTAGGAATGCACAAAACCAAGTAAAGTACTTAAGAAATCCGGAAGCAAGGACTAGAGGCTAATAAAGCAAAAGGTAGTAAGTCGAAAAAGACGCACACACAAGCTAGTGAAGACATGGTAAAGGAGAAATCCCATTTCATACACCATAAATAGAATCAAGTAGCCACAAACAGATGTTTAGTGTAGCAACGAAGAGACACTAATGGAAAAGGAGGAGTAAGAAAAGCTCATCGTTGGAGGAGCTCAATAAATCCAATCCTCCCACCTTTGATGGAGAAAATAAAAAGGATGAAGAGACATAAGCCTGGTTGTTAGGATTGAAGAAGTATTTTAGATTCCATGATTACTTTGATAATATGAAGGCTAGAGTGGCTATTTTTAGCTTGAAGGGTAAGGTTGACACATGGTGGGAAGATTTTGTTCGAAAATTTGCAGTGTTTGAATGAATAGTGGTTGTGATAGTGTTGGCATTGATGTCAATCAGGATCAACATGGTGATTGGCCGTCCAGTAGGAATCCCATCGTAGATGCAGGCTTCTGGTAGAATCATCATAGTAGCAGGCTTATTGAAAATCCATAAAATGGTGACTACTATGGTGATTAGTATTCCAGTCTTGGGAGGAAACTCATGGTAACTGCAGGCTTCATGTAGAGAATCATCACAGTAGAAGGCTTACTGGAGAAGCCATAAAATGATGACTATAATGGTTGGGAGTTTAGGATTCCACGCACAAGAAGAAGAGTCAAGGAGAAAATAATGGAACAGAGTTTGCAACCATTTTATAGGTAGAAAATGGGCTCAAAGGCTACATTGGACCCTCTTCATTGTAAATTTTTGCTATTATGAAACCAGCTCACAGAAGATAGAAAAGACAGATCAACGACTTCAAAATCAACCTCTTCAAGGGGGTAACCTCCTTTACATTACACTAATGAACAATTCTTCAATGATACAAATGGAAAGACCTCCTTTTTATATATAGGAGTGTAAGGGGTCATAATATAATTAGAGTCGACATAACAATAATAATGTAAGGGAACAACAACAACAATAATGGGCTTCTATGGGGCACAATAATAAAAATATGTAGACTACATGGGAACAACAATATAATAAGGGGGTTGCACTAATAACAATAACGGGTTACACTAGTAGTATAGGGACCTAACATGCCCCTCTCCTTCAAGAAGTGTTGTCCTCAATGCTTGAGTAGTTTTGGATGCTTCTATATAAAATTCTCATCTCCTTGTGGAATATTCAGCGGGTAAGTTCTTCCACTTGATGAAATACTCTGAAATTGATCGATTTCGTAGCTGTCGGGTTCTTGTTTCTATGTCTTCTTTAGGTTACAATATGTTTTTTCCTTCCTCGTAAAGTTCTGAAAGTATTTTTTGAATTGGGAGCCTGTCATCTATAACCTTCTTTAAGCATGAAACATGGAAAACTAGGGGCACTCAGGAAGATGCAGGAAGATCCAATTTGTATGCCATAGTACCAATCTTTTGTAGCACCTTGTAAGGACCACAATACTTTGGTGATAATTTATTATCTTTCTTAGCTTGCTTGAGGGACATTTGTTTGTATGGTTGTATTCATAAAAATACCCAATCTCTTACATCGAACTTCTTTGACTGTGATGTTGATCTGCCTATTGTTTCATTTGATTCTGCACAAAAGTGGGGTTATCCTTTAAAAGTTGGAGAACTTGTTGTTGATGCTCGATGTGATATTTCACTGCTTGAACCTTTTTCTTCTTCATATGTCCTCCTATCTTGAGAGTTTGAGGAGTGGTAATTCTTGCCAATGAATTACAATATATGGCCGGATTCATTTCTTGATGCTCGATGTGATCTTTCACTTCTTGAACCTTTTCTTCTTGATATGTCCTTCTATATTGAGAGTTTGAGGAGTGGTAATTATCTCCAATGCTTTACAAGATATGGTAGGATTCATTTTTTCTTTCTCTAGGGTTGGTTCCTTGTGTATATCCTCTACTTTTGACATTTCTTGATCCATTTGCTCCTCCTCTTCAGAATCTATGTAAAATAATTCCTTCTCAGCACACTTATGACCTTTAGTGTATTTTCTATCACAACTCTAACAAAGCCCTTTTTCTCTCTTTTTTTTTTTTTTTCCAATTGTTGTGGTGTAAATCTTGTAGGTTGTGTAAGGCTAGGAGCAAAAAAACTTCCATATTTATAGTTGTGAGTGGTAGGATTCCTTGCTCCCATAATTTCACTTTCAATTTTTCTTGCCAACCTGAATGCCTTCTCCAATGAATCAAGTTCCCAAAGACGAACCTCATGTTGAATGTTATCCTTTAAAGTCCCTATAAAGACATCAATCCTTTGCTTCTCTGGAATATCATTTACCTTTATATTCAATTTTTGGAAGTCCTCAATGTGCTCTATAATTGAACCCTTTCTTTTTTAGCTTTATCAATTGGCTAAAGAAGGTGTTTCTCTTTTTATCCTCATAATATGCTATTATTTCCTCCGTGAAAATTGACCAGGTTACAAGTGGTTTACGAGAACAAATCCCTCTATACCATACAAATTGATTTGGTTCTAAGTATAAAGATGCAATATGTACCTTTTGTAATAGTTGTACATCATGTATATCGAAATATTGCTCCATTTGTAGTATCCAATTTATCGGATCCTTGCCATCAAATTTCCTCATATTGTTTTTTCTTGATTTTAGGAGCTCGATCTTGAATCTATTGTATCTTTGAAATTTCGGATCTCCAAGGTTTGAAATTGCGACCTGTGGTAGCCCTCTGTGTCCTCTTTCCAATTCCACCAGCTTGATCAAAATTGGATTCTCCAAGAAAGAGTTATGTCCAATCTCCCAGGATGACCTGATTAAATACTTTTTCAGTAAAACAAACTTGTACGAAGTGAAACATGTCACGGTTTTGAACTTTAGACCTGAAATAGATATACAAAAACTACAGGCTGTCCTCTTTCTAAAACATATTATGAAATTTCAGTCCAATGTTTAGAAAGAAAGTTATTATGATTTCCCCAGGTCACCTGTTTAAGATATAACTCGGGATCCTGCAAAAACCATATCTTCCTTGGATCATATCTCCAAAAATATAGTGAGACAAGATCTGAAATTCAGAGACAAGGTTCAAAGAGATTTCAACTCAAATGGGTTTTTTTAGCTTCTGAAACATCACATAACAAAATTTATAGTGAAAATGCCACGATGATTGGTTTGGAGCAGCAAAACCCTAGAATCCAAAGCTCTGATACCAAATGTTATGAAACCAGCTCACAAAAGATAGAAAAGATAGATCAATGCCTTCAAAATCAGCCTCTTCGAGGGGGTAACCTCCTTTATGTTACACAAATGAACAATTCTTAGATGATACAAATGACAAGGCCTCCTTTCTATATATAGGAGTGTAAGGGGTCATAATATAATCAGAGCTGACATAACAATAATAATGTAAGGGAACAACAATAACAATAGTGGGCTTTTATTGGACACAATAATAACAATATGGGGACTTCATGGGCACAACAATATAATAAGGGGGTTGCACTAATAACAATAAGGGGTTACACTAGTAGTATAGGGACCTAACATGCCCCTATCCTTCAAGAAGTTTTGTCCTCAATGCTTGAGTAGTTATGGATGCTTTTGTATAAAATTCTCGTCCTCCGCTGTGGAATATTCAACAGGTAAGTTCTTCCACTTGATGAAATACTCTGAAATTGATCGATTTCGTAGATGTTGGGTTCTTGTTTCCATGACTTCTTCAGGTTCCAATATGTTTTTTTCCTTCCTCATCAAGTTTAGACAATATTGTTTAAATTGGGAGCTTGTCACCTATAACCTTCTTTAAGCATGAAACATGGAAAAATGGGGGCACTCGAGAAGATGCAGGAAGCTCCAATTTGTATGCCATAGTACCAATCTTTTGCAGCACCTTGTAAGGACCACAGTACTTTGGTGATAATTTATTATCCTTCTTAGCTTGATTGAGGGATGTTTGTTTGTATGGTTGTATTCATAAAAATACCCAATTTCCTATATCAAAACTTCTTTGACTGCGATGTTGATCTACCTGTTGTTTCATTTGATTTTGAACGAAAGTGGGGTTATCCTTTAAAAGTTGGAGAACTTGTTGTTGATTCTCGATGTGATATTTCACTGCTTGAACCTTTTTCTTCTTCATATGTCCTTCTATCTTGAGAGTTTGAGAAGTGGTAGTTCTTGCCAATGCATTATAAGATATGGTCGGATTCATTTCTTGATGCTCGATGTGATCTTTCACTTCTTGAACCTTTTCTTTTTGATATGTCCTATCTTGAGAGTTTGAGGAGTGGTAATTCTTTCCAATGCTTTACAAGACATGGTCAGATTCATTTACTCTTTCTCTAGGGTTGGTTCCTTGTGTATATCCTCTTCTTTTGATGTTTCTTGATCCTTTTCTTCCTCCTCTTCCCAATCTATGTAAAATAATTTCTTCTCAACACACTTATGACCTTTAGTGTATTTTCTATCACAACTCTAACAAAGCCATTTTTCTCTTTTTTCTTCGAATTGTCGTGGTGTAAACCTTGTATGTTTTGTGAGGCTAGGAGAAAAAACACTTCCATATTTATAGTTATGAATGGCAGGATTCCTTGTTTCCATAATTTATCTTTCAATTTTTCTTGCCAACTTGAATGCCTTCTCTAATAAATCAGGTTCCCAAAGACAAACCTGATGTTGAATGTTATCCTTTAAAGTCCCTATGAAGACATCAATCCTCTTCTTCTCTGGAATATCATTTACCCTTATATTCAATTTTTGGAAGTCCTCAATGTGCTCTATCATTGAACCCTTTTGTTTCAAATTTATCAATTGGCTAAAGAAGGTGTTTCTCTTTGCATCCTCGTAATGTGCTATCATTTCCTCTGTGAAAATTGACCAGGTTACAAGTGGTTTATGAGAAAAAATCCCTCTACACCATACAAATTGATTTTTTTCTAAGTATAAAGATGCAATATGTACCTTTTGTAATAGTGTACATCACGTAGATTGAAATATTGCTCCATTTGTAGTATCCAGTTTACCAGATCTTTGCCATCAAACTTCCTCATATCACTTTTTCTTGATTTTAGGAGCTCGATCTTGAATCTATTGTATCTCTAAAATTTTGAATCTCCAAGTTTTGAAATTGTGATCTATGGTAACCCTCTACATCCTGTTTCCAATTCCACCAGATTGATCAAAATTTGATTCTCCAAGAAAGAGTTAGGTCCAATCTCCCATAATGACCTAATTATATACTTTTTCAGTAGAACAAACTTGTACGGAGTGAAACATGTCATAGTTTCAACCTTCAGACCTGAAACATATACACAAAAAACCATAAGTCGTCCTCTTTCTAAAACTTCTAATGAAATTTAAATCGATGTTCAGAAATAAAGTTATTACGATTTTTTTCCAGGTCACCTGTTTGAGATATAATTTGGGATCCTGCAAAAACCCTATCTTCCTTGGATCATATCTCTGAAAATATAGCAAGACAAGATCTGATATTCTGAGACAAGGTTCAGAGAGATTTCAGCTCAAATGGTTTTTTTTTCTTTAGCTTTTGAAACGTCGCAATACAAAATTTTATAGTGAAAATGCCACAATGATCGGTTTGGAGCAGAAAAAACGTAGAATCCAAAGCTATGTTATGAAACCAGCACCCAAAAGATAGAAAAGATAGATCAATGCCTTCAAAATCAGCCTCTCCGAGGGGGTAACCTCCTTTACATTACACCAATGAACAATTCTTCGATGATACAAATGAAAAGATCTCCTTTCTATATATAGGAGTGTAAGGGGTCATAATATAATGAGTGCGGACATAACAATAATAATGTAAGGGAACAACAATAACAATAGTGGGCTTCTATGGGGCACAATAATAACAATATGGGGACTACATGGGCACAAAAATATAATAAGGGGGTTGCTCTAATAATAATAATGGGTTACATTAGTAGTATAGGGGCCTAACATGCTCTGAAAGAGATTTCTAACGGTGTGTGGAAATACGAAAATGGCCTCCTGGATCAAAAGTTATGGCCTGCCAATGTCAGGGTCTTGAATTCCTAAGAAAATTGAAATATTAGAGGTCAGTAGAGAGGAAGGATGAATATTAGAGGTCGGAGCACATCGGGACCCGATATTGGAACCTCAAAGCAGGTCATATCGGGATATCATAAGCTATAGGTCATCGACACATCAGAGGTCGAAGCACGTGGATATCAGCATATCAGAATATCGAAAGGATGAAGCCATCAAAATCTCATAACTTCTTAACACTTGAATTTTGAAAAGTTACAATATTTGGTGCTACCGATATTGTCAAAGGTGTTGAGAGACGCTGAGAAAAATTAACAAATGACTTTGTTGCAAAACCAAGGCTAATCGAGACTCTTTCTCTCTCCTCTAGTAGGAAACATGGCAACATGTCATTGTCTCTAAGAACTTGAAGTGGCTATTGACGTCAGCATGACATGATAGTATGGTGGACACATGGCATCCTATTTTGGCATTTTGAGTGGCCCAATGGGGAAAATCAAAGTGACACATGTCACCTCTCAGGAGTCACCACATGTAGAAGTGACGTCAACATATCAGAGGTTAGTATATCGGAGGATGAGGACATCGTAACTCCTGTGAAAATGGACGTGGAAAAAGTTATGATATACAGGGGTTCTGATATTACCTGGCACATGGTCGTATGGAGGTCAAAGGAACCAAGGGATAAACAGAGGGAGCTAAGATGCAATTGGGGCTTTGCAGAAGTTACGATATAGAGGGGCTTCAATATAATGCTATAGTGGTAAGCTAATCCCGTGGTCACAGGCCTTGTCATGTGATAAAGTAAACACTTAGGGAGCTAAGCGCCAAGGGGGCTAAGGATATCAAAGCTGTGTAATATCATAACATTTAGTTTGTTTGAGTTACGATATGTTGGGTTTCTAATGAAATAGTACAGTGATTTAAATGGATGAATGGGTCAACAACTGAATATTAAATGAAAATCAACGGATTTGGTTTATGGAGTCAGATGCATATGTAGAAATCCCTGAGACAAGGCAACGAGGACAACAATTCACAGAGAAGAACTAAAAAACTGAAGAAAACATTCGGCTACTTTGCATGCACGATTGGTAGATTTAAATGAGGGACATAGTGGCCATTCCTGAGTGTTGTCAAGCTCTGTCGAGCAATGAATAATCATGGGAGTCACGGTAGAGTGTATAGGTCGCCTGAGATTAATTTCTCAGTATGGAGGATTACGCAGGGAGTTAGTGAATAATTCAACAATCCATCTTTGTGTTTAATGCCATGAAAGAGTTCAACCAACAAACACAACAACAATAGGAGGAGCCATATTGAGGTACACTTGGGCAGTATGGACATATGAAACAAAGACAAAATTGTGCAATGTGCATCAGAGGATCAAAACCATCGATTTCCATCAAGAAATGAGGGGAGTAGAGTGTATTGTTGATGTGATGAGAAGTGAGAGAGAAGAAATATTTGTGAGACAAACAATGAGAGTAGAGTTAAAGAGTGTGCGATAGAGAGCCTGTGCAAGAGAAGGCAGAGTGCTAAGGACATGTTACTGTGAGCAGAGGGAAAATAACAATTATATGAGACCAAGGGAGTCTATGGAATAGTAGAGGACCATGGGCAAAAGTTATTTCTGCAACCAACCTGATTGGTATTTTATCTGTAATTGTATATTCCTCCATTTTTAGTTTGAAAATTGTATGAAATATTAGAACAATTGGAAGAGTAGGTTGTAGCCTTCATTCATAAGAGGTTGGTGCCTCTTTGCAAGTTGGTACTTTCTAACCTGAGTGGGTGCTTATGAACAAAATGATGTAATTAAGTAGGTGCTTAATTTACATCATAAACAAACAACAATTTGGTGGTTTTTTCCCTTTGAGTTTCCACGTGAAAACACTAGTGTCAAACATGTGATTGGTTGTATGAACATATGAATGCTTAAGCTTGTTGCTCACTTTATTTATGAATGAATGCTATCATAAGTAAAATAAAAGTAAAAGGGACTAAAAGCATATTCAGGAAAAATATTTAAGAATCTAATTATTACTAATTCCGCCGCCCCCCCCCCCCCCCCCCCCCCCACCCCCATCAGTAATTCCTTATTTGAACATTTGGTATCAGAGGCAAGTTCCTTTAGGAACAATCTAACCACTAGAAGGTAGAACTATAAGGAATTATGTCTAGGAAAGAGAGTGAAGTGGCTTACTCAAGTAGAATACCAGTCTTTGATGGGATAAACTATGCCTTTTGGAAAGTAAGGATGGAAGCGTATCTTATGTCCTTGAGAGTAGATGTTTGGACTTCAGTGCTAGTAGACTACAATGTCTGTGATATTCCTCCCACTAATGCAGATGGTAAAAAATTATATTATATGGAAATAATGCTAAAGCCAAGAATGTCATTCTCTTTGGTCTTATTCAATCATAACTTGTAAATTTTATGCACTGTAAGTTTTCTAAGGAAGTGTGGATGAGGTTTGAGAACTTGAGAATGAGTGAAGATGAAAGCATAATAGAGTAGTTCCTCAGAGTTGCTGAAGTAACCAATATGATTAGAGTACTTGGTGAAGAGGTCAAGGAAGAGATGATTGTTCAGAAAATATTAAGATCTATGCCCATGAGATTTAATGCCAAAGTCTCAACTATTGAAGAAATGGCTAATTTAAAGGATCTAAAGATGGACAAGTTGCATGGTAATCTCATACGCTATGAGATGAGAGTAGGCAGAGAGAAGTACAAAGCTAAGGAAGCAACATTCAAAGTATCAAAAAAGTTCAAGGAGCACAAAAATCATCAAGATTGCTCCAACTATGAATCTGATTAGGAGTTGGCTCAATTAGCCAGGAAACTGAAGTGTGGCTCAGGAAAATATAAACAAAAATTTCCCTTTAAATGTTTTGAAAGTTGAAGAGTTGGACATTTATGTCCAAATTCCATTATAAAGAAAAGGCTAAAAAGGAAGATGATTAGAAATTTGGAAACAAGTCTCAGAAACATCAGAAGAAAAATCTCTATAAGAAAAAGGGGTTCTACTCTAAAGAGAATAGCTCAGCACCATAGTTAGAGAGTGAAAACTCTTTAGAGGATGATTCAGAAAAGTATTTACTTATGTCTATTGAGACAAAATCCAAGAAAGAAAGTATTATGGACCCTGAAGAGGAAGAAGAAGAAGAAGAAGGAGTAGTGGACCTTGAAGGGGAATTCATCAGTTCTCTTGATGAGTTAAAGAAAGAAAGGAAAAATAATAAGCAGCTAAAGGAACAACTACAACGTGCTGAAGAAGGTATGCATAACTATAATAATGAGGAGTTTTCTTATAAAAAATAAAAACTTGAAGAAGCTATCAAAAGAAAATATTGTTTAGTCCTTCTGCTAGAAGAAAAACAAGGAACATGTGAGAAACTAGAATAAGAGAACAAGCAATTAAAACAAGAGATTTTCAATTTAAGGAAGGAAACAATCTCAAAGACATGCAAAGATGATATTCTATCTTTGAAAGTTAAACTAGAAGAAGCTAAACGAAAGGAAGAGGTTCTTCGAGACTTGATCCATGAATGGGATGAGAATTGTTAGAGTCTTGAGGCAGAGGTTGTCTCTCCAAGAACATATCTTGAGGGAATAAATACCAAGAAGGATTTAAATGAAAAAATTGAAGAAGGCGCGAGGAAACTATATCATATAATTCTAGATAGCCAAAGGCCCATAGGAACCAAAACAGGTATGGGATACTCAAAGACATATGAATCTTCCATGGAGAAGATAAACTTCATGTATGCAAGATTCAAAGAATTGAAAAGTTGTGTAAAGAAGCATAAAGAGAGAATCAATGAAGACAAAAGAGCAATGAGGCAAAGAGGAGATCATCAATGGAGAACGAATCACTTAGCCAGGAAACCAAGGTACCTCCATGCACAAACTCATATGACTTCAAACAATAGGCATGCCTATTTATTTTATGGCCATTGTTATAAGTGTCGTATGTTTGGACATAAAGCTATTGATTGTAGAAGGATCAAAGTTGAAAGAGATGAAAATTCTAGATATAATAAGTATCATAATTTTAGACCTCAAAACTCTCCTCTCAGAGATCAAAATGTCTTCTCTCCCCTGTTAAGTGAAGTAGAATTCTTAAAATGCAATAATTTTGCTCACAAAGCAAGTGAGTGTAGAAGTAGGTTTGAATGCCTATATAAGTTCCAAAATATTAGACAATCAAATATCCAAAAGGATAAGGGGAGATGGAAGTGAAATACTAAAGAGAGCATGCAATGTGGACTCTCTCTATCAGCTCATATTCAAGAGAACAAATAGTATGTGGATAGTGGATGTTCTAAGCATATGACTAGGGATAAAAGCAAATTTCATTCACTAAAAGAAAAGGACAAAGGAAACAATGTCACCCTAGGAAACAATGTTGCAACAAGAATTAAGATTAAAGGCATAGTCATTCTGATCAAAAGACAAAAGCACAAAATGTGATGTATGTGGGATGTCTCAAGCACAATCTTCTTAGTGTTATCGAAATGTGTGATAATGGCCATGATGTGACCTTTCGATCTAAGGAGTGTGAGATCCAAAACACGAAGAATGGAAATCTGGTGGGAAAAGCAATAAGAACCCACAATAATGTATATGTGTTTAATGATTCCGGGGTTAAATTCTATTTAAGCAAAACGAATGAAGCACGATTGTGGCACAAAAGGCTTGGCCATATGAATTTTGACAGTTTGATAAAAGTTAGCAAGATGGGAGCTGTGAGAATATTACCAAGACTGTCAAGGCCTGATAACTCAATCTACAACTCATGCCAATTTGGAAAGCAAACTAGGACTCATTTCAATTCAAAATAGTTCTCCTCAAGTAGACCACTAGAGCTCATTCACACAAATACTTGTGGCCTAACCAGAGAAAAAACCCCAAAAGAAGAAATATATTTCATGGTGCTCATTAATGATTTTACCAAGGCCACTTGGATTGTGCTCTTAAAAGAAAAGTTAGAAGCCTTTAAAAAAGTTTAAAGCTCAAGTAGAAAATGAGAAATACTTGAAGATAAAATGCTTAAGATCAGATAGACGAGGAGAGTACACTTCAAGAGAGTTTGAAGAATTCTGCGAAGAGTACAACATCAGGAGGCAATATTCAGTGGTTAGAACTCCACAACAAAATGGAGTAGTGAAGAGAAAGAATATAACAATCTAGGAAATGGCCAGAGCGATGTTGGATGAGGCAAATGTATCTCACATCTTCTAGGGAGAAGCAAAACAAGCAACAATGTATCTTCCAAACAAAACTCAACTCAGACTTAATAATAATAAAACTACCTATGAGTTGTGGAAGGGAAGACCTACATCAGTTAAACACCATTGGGAGAAAACACTTTATAAAAAAAATGATAAGAATCCAGGAAAGTTTAACTCTCACACTAACGAGGGAAAATTACCCAGGCACTTTACTCGAAGTAAAGGATATAAGTGTTAGAACATGCAGACAAAGAATATTGAGGATTGCATTGGTGTGATAGTAGATGAAATAAAATCACAAATTGAGTCCTCTAAAATAAATACGAACTCAAATGATGAAGAAAATCCAAATATGAGGTTCGCAAATCTAGAAGAATCAAATTCAGATAGTGAAGGTGAGGAAGAAAACACAAATCCAAGGCCAAAGACACCTTATAGGTATGTACAAAAAGAACATCTTGAGAGTAAGATACTTGGAGATCAAAGACATGGTGTTCAAACCAAGAGGAAACCTGTTGGCAATACAAGTTATGCAAGTCTGGCTCTGTTGTCATAGATTGAACCCAAGAATCTCAACTAAGCATGTGAGGAAAATTTCTGGGTGAAATATATGAATGAAGAACTTGAACAGATTGAAACAAATGACACTTGGGATCTTGTTCCAAGGCCTAAAGAGAAAAATGTTATTGGAACCAAATATTTTTTCAAAAACAAGCTGAATGGGTAGGGTCAAGTAATTAGGAACAAGGATCGATTGGTCTGCAAAGGGTATACCCAAATAGAAGGGGTAGATTTCAAGGAAACCTTTGCACTAGTAGCAATAATAAAAGCTATCCAAATATTTCTCTCTTTCCATCCATTAAGACATCAAGGTATATCAGATGGATGTGCAGCCTGCATTTCTCAATGGAGATTTGGAAGAATAAGTTTACATTGAGTAGCTAGAAGGATTTATACTCACCATAGATGAAGGGTTTGTATGCAAATAAAAAAAGGCTCTATATGGAATGAGACAGGCTCCCAGAGCTTGGTACAAAAGGCTAGATAAATACCTTTAGAAAAAAGGCTTTAAGAAAGGTAAAATTGACAACGATTTATACATAAAGTCTGAAGGCAACCATCTACTAATTGTAGTAGTGTATGTGGATGACATAATATTTGGCAGTGAGATGGAACAATTTGGGCATCAATTCATAAAATGTATGCAGACGAAGTTCGATATTTTCATGATCGAAGATCTGTTCTTCTTCCTAGGTTTGGAAATATCTCAATCTCCACAAGAAGTGTTTATATCCCAATCCAAATTTCTCAAGGAAACTCTAAAGAAGTTTGGGCTGAAATATTGCAAGCCAGTGAGCACACATATGACTACAGGCTGTAAATTGTGCAAAGAAGATGAGACATCACTGGTAAATCATAATGAATAGAGATCCATGTTAGGAAGGTTGTTTTATCTTACAAATTCGAGGCTAGACATCATGCAAGCTATGGGTCTTGTGGTTAGATTTCAGGCCCTCCCGCGTGAAATTCATGTTGTTGTTTTCAAAAGGATTTTCAAATATATTCAAAGAATAGTAGAATATGAATTGTGCTATGCTAAGGGCAAATAATTTAAGTTGAAGGCCTACACTGATGCTGATTGGCTTGGAAGTTTTGATGATAGGAAAAGCACCTCTAGTGTGGTTTTCTTCTAGGGGAAATGCTTGGTGTAATGGGTCAGCAAGAAATAAGCCTCCATTTCTTTATCAACTACTGAAGCCATGCATATTTTCGCTGCTACTTATTGCACACAGATTCTATGGATGAAGCATAATTTAAAATGATATTCAAGTAGAGATGATTGATCTTATTCCAATTATGTGTGATAATATAAGTGCCATTAACATATCCAAAAATCTAGTCATGCATTCAAAGACTAAGCATATTCCTATCAAGTTCCATTTATTAAGGGAACAAGTTGCAATCAATGTTTTTAGACTTGAATACGTGGCCACTAAATATCAAATTTCATATATCTTTACTAAGCCACTGGTAAGAAAACACTTCGAATATCTCAAGAAGTGGATATGAGTTGTGACTCCTCCTAAATGACTTCATTTTGGTAGGCGTTGGAAACTACTCAGAATGTGGGATCAATGGAAGAGTAAGTTGCAATGGTTTAGGGGGAGTATTCAAGAAGTATTTGTTGGGATGGGGTCCCCTGGGTTAGTTTGGGGTTAGATAACCCAAATTTTGGTACAATTTTGTAAGAGATGTAAAGTCTCCACAGTTTGTGGATGCGGAGATCGTAGATGAATAGGACTCAAAAGGGACTTAGCCACTTGTTTTAAGTAAAGTTTTGAGATTCACCCATGGTCCGTGGACCATGGAATTGTAAGAGAAAGTATATAAATAGTTGAGTCTTAGTGAAAGAAAGAGGTAACTAGATGGAAAAAAGATAGAGAATTGGGTTAATTGAAGAGTCTTGGGCAGGAGACAAGGCAGGAAGGCTTTGCTTCCTGTGCTTAGGTAGAGAAAGGGAGGCTCCACAACTGAGTGTGCAGAGGCCTAGGTAGAGTCCGCAGCTGAGTGCATGGATCCCTGCAACTATGTGTGCGGGGTAGTTTGAGCTTGTAATATGTGAATTGAGATCAATAAAGACAAGTTTCTGAAGAATTATTGAGCATTTATGTTCAAGTCTATTTATGTTATATGCCGCTGATGAATGACTTGTTTTAGGAAATATTTATTGAATGCTATGCGATTCTTTTGAATAAAAGTTAATAATGTACACAATTCATGTTTAAACATTTCCACGAAGCCTCTGGTGATTTCTCTTATGATTACTAACGAATTAAGTAGATCTTTGCAAACCAATTTAGGATTTCCTTTTGGTGCACATAAGTAGGTACATCGACTGCTAAAGGTCTGCAATGAATGATCGTGGACATTCACAAAGGTCTGAAGGCCATTTTAACAGAGTTACAGTAATGAGCCCTAAAGATCTGTCAACCTACATGGAGATAGATCTAAGGTATTGGAAGACATCACAGTAGTCTCTGGATGCAGAAACTTGGTTCTTGCATCCATCGATACTGCTTCAGGTGAGACTGCAACCTATGCTACACGGGTTGTTATTGAAAGGGATAATAGTGTATGGTTTTTTTGGTTGGTGCAACTAACTCCAAATCTAGGTCAGGACCCCCTAAGCCGACAAATGGTTCCGTTTTTTGGACTGGGATTTTCTTGAAAGAGATGTGTGATGTCGCATCATTGGAATCCGACCAATAAAGAAATTGAAAAGTGGTTGGATCACAAGATTCACGAGTTCAAGAATCCACACATGTCAAAGGAAGAGTGGTTGAACAAGTACTTGTATATAGAGATACACGAGATATTCTTTTGCACCTTCCCCATTGAATTGTATGAGTGGTTAGCTAAATTGACAGACAACCAAGGAAGGTGGAAGCTCAGTAGTCCTATAGAGTGGACTCCAGAATTAGTGTGATGAATAGAAGCCTTTGGAAACAAGATCATGTGTGTTGTCGATTATTGGCTCGATCAAATTCTAAGAGGATTTCTTACAGAATTTGCAGTTGATACCTTAGTTGGCTACAACAAATCAAAGCAAATATTTTTCAAAGGACCACAAGGTAAGTATTTAAGATCATTGAATACTTGGATTAAAATATTGTTATGTGAAAAATGGGTGATGCCATTACCTTGATGTTTGGAGCTACGCAGAGTGGACGATTCTTTAGAAATCGTGAAGGATCCGGACTAGAGTATAGTCCATTGATTGGACCTCCTTCAAGCGATGATGAAGGGGTGGGGCAGACTATGCTGTAAAGCACTGTTCAACTAATCACTCAGGGGATTCCCAGAACAAATCATCCATCCACCTAACCTCCACCTCCACCTCCACCACATATACCTTCACCCATCCCTCCACCTCCACCTCCACCGCATACACCTTCGCCCACCCCTCCACCTCCACCTCCACCCTTCAATATGGCGAATGCAATGAAGATGCCAGTCCTCAAGGGCATAGGAAGTGAAGATTTAGAGAAGTTCTGCTTTGTTGCGAATGCTATATGGACAACACAACAGATTACTAATGAAAATATAAAGAAGGCACAACTGGTTACTGCTTTGCAGGATCGGGCACTAACTTGGTACATTAATGATTGTTATGATAATCCTCTTGCAACACTAGAAGAGACTAAGATGACTTTCAACAAAGAGTTTAGTAAACCTAAGTCTGACTCACAGTCAGTAATTGGATTTAAAGAGATCACGATGAGGGTCGAGGAGACACCTTGGGAATTTAATCAGAGGTTGAAGTATCAAATTAGAGAGGCTAACATGTAGATCATAGATAGCCAGCATCATGAATGGTTTATATTGTCATTTTTGCCCCACTTGAGAATTTCTCTATCACAACAGAAGATAGAAACATAGGTAGAAGCCTTGGATATCATGATGAGGCTGCATGCATCATTGATTCAGAATATGAACTTGGGAGTACAAAATATCCATTCACAGTTAGAGAGCTTACACTTAGAAATACAGAGTTTGAAGAAAGACAAGGAGATTAAACTAGAAGCACACACAAAAGTTTGGTGTTTGAAGTTTAAGGGCCATGGGCATGATAAAGATCATTGTCCCGTGTACGTGAATTATATTTCAGGAGGGGGGCCAATTCCCCTGAATCCAGAAGCCCCAGCAGGTGCGAGCATGGGGGTTGTGTTGTGGTGCACCATTTGTCAAGTTATTGGGCAACATGTGACAGATAATTTCCATTTACTTCAGAATTTTGTTCAGACACCCCAATAGTTGTTCCGTAATTTCTGCAAATCTGTGGGCCACAATGAGCGCCACTGTCAAAGCTATGAGTTGATGATGGAAAGAACCCCTATGTACCGTATGCAAGCAAGAAAATTGGCCTCCATATCAAGGCACCGGAGGAGTGCACAGAGGATATCAGGGTTGAGGATGGGGTTGAGGAGAAGGAGAACCTGGTAGAGGTCGCGGTCAGATTATCTACTACAACTGTGGACATCCAGGGCACTATGCATGAGAGTGCCAAAATCCTACACACCCATCATGTCAATAATGCAGACAATTTGACCATACTATAGAAGAATTCTTGATGCTAATAGATAAAATGCAAGAGAAGAAAACATAGCCTCAGCAGCCTATGCAAAATTTATAGATGATGAGTGATGAGCCTTGCGAGGAAGTTGAAAGCATTAATATTGTGCTAAGAAGTGGAATAACGACTGGTGTTGATAAAGGTAAACAACCTAAAGAAGAGGGATAGGTCCGCAAAGTGCCAGAGAAGTAAACTGGCTTTGATCTAGATTACATTAAGGAAACTTTTATGGAAGAAAAGAAGAGCTTCGTGGAGGTCTCCACCTCTAGAAGCTAGGGCAAGATACAAGAACTCAACATGCCTACAGATGTTGATCCATCTATACTCACTACGTTTTTGGAGACTTGCATGAAATTGCTACGCGATAGCAAGGCTATGGAAGGCCTGCAGGAATTAACAATTAAATGTGCCAGCAAGGAAAATGCCCTTGATGGACACGACGCGGTCAAAAAAACTGGCAAGCATAGGGCACGAACAAGGTGAGAGATGTGGCCAACAATGCAGATAGGTGATTATGAAATGGACCAAGTCATCTTGGATCTGTGATCCGATGCAAATGTTTTACCAAAATAGACATGGGAAAGGATGGGGAGACCTGTGTTACAGTGGTCTCTGACTTAGCTTAGGATGGAAAACCAGCAGAAAATCATCCCCATGGGATGATTATATGGAGTAAAAATTGATATTGAAGGTATGAGCGCGGTGGCAGACTTTGAAGTTATATAAATCGTTGACGATAGTAATCCCTACCTCGTGCTCCTAGGAATTGTCTGGGCTATTAATATGAATGGGGTCAGTAATTTGAAGAAAAGAACGACATCATTTGAAACAATGTCACTTCGGGTTATAGTGCCACTGGTACCTGCAGAAGTGGTAAGATATACTGAACCAGTTCGCGATTATGAAGAAAGTGACGATGAACTGGATCAAATTTACAAGATAACAACATAAGATCAGGACTAGATCAATCCGATGGTGGATGGGCAGATTGCATGGGATCAAGAGAGTTCCTGCACCTCTACTTTAGATGAGGAGTTAGAGCATTGGCAGAATTGCTTACATGAATTTTCTACATTGTTATGCAATATGATGATGAAGGCGCTACACTGTGTCTCGTTGGAGGTAACAAAATTACCCTATTATGATGGTTTAACCGAGGTAGATCTCTTTTTGGAGGAATTTGAGCATGAGGTCCCTGAGGACCTGTTGTGGCCAACAACAACCCCCCTTTTTATTTAGTTTTAGCAATAAAGCTAAATAAATGGGGACCCTTCTAAAAAATAAAAAAACTAGCACTTATATTTCCCTTTGAATAAAACATGCTATCATAAACTTAGGAAAACACCCGCAAAACATAAAAGAAAAACTAAGTTTTATGATAAGTTCCAAATAAGATCGTTCTCTTAATAATAAAAAATCTCATCGCAAAGGGTAATGGGGAACATCATATAAACAAGCTTTCGGAATTGCGAAAATGTGACGTGAGATCGCGCACCTTAAAGACTCATTGCACATCGCAGCTTTCATACGCTGCAAGTATCACCTAAGGTAAAATATCCTGATCCAACGATATGCGATAAGATATCTTGCAAATCACATCTCGCAGACGCTCAAGGTGATAAATGATTGTTGATAAAACGGATTAACGATATTGCAACCTGTGATATTGTGAAGAAAATCGCAAAATCGCTTTATCACATATCTGTAGGGCTCATCGTTCAATAAAGTTTTTCTTGTAATTCGATACCAAGTTATGGGCATTAATGGCAATTTAATGGTTAGTTGGTGGTCATTTATGAGATAATATTTGAATCTAATCGAAAGGTTATTTCACGTAGGGTGGTATATTGGATATTATTTCAGAATTAAAGAGCTTTCCCATGAATTTATCTCTTTCCTTACTTGTAAATTTGCAGGAGCAACAAGCAGAGTAATATACGTAGCAGTGTGTAGAAAGTAATGGGAAAGAAGTGAAAGGCTCCAGTTGCAAGGGACAAAGAGATGACGCCATTATACACAGACACCACGTGTAACAAAGATGCCGGCATAACTACTTGGGAAGGCATGTACAGTCTCCTTGAAGAAGAAAAGTCGAGATTTATGGAGGTTAAAGCAACAACAGACTCGCGCGGGTCGTCTAAAGCATCAATCACTGAACTTGCATGTTTGTTCTTGCACCGAATAGTGGTAAGGCCGAATATATTTCCATACATAGACATGGTCAAGTGGGTACTGGACAGTGCCGATATAACAGACAGACAATTCAAGGCTCGAGGCCAAGACCTCATTGGGTCATTCACTGCACAAGATTTAAGGCTTATGTATCACCTACCAAAACCATAGGCAACCTACAATAAGTATTTCATGGAGAAAGTTTGTTAAGGAAAATGAATATTTGGCAGAGTGAACCAAGAACTGGTCGATAAGGAAAAAACCATTGAAAAAGGGCAAAGCGCGCTGACCAAGGCCCATCAAAACCATGCAGGAGGCAAAAAAATAGCACTTGGGAAGCTTGGATCGAAAAAAGGAAGCAGTTTCCGATGCGCGTCACTGGGCAAAACCCCTCGAGAAGGAAAGCCCACGAGCGCTCAGCCACATGTAAGAAAGAAAACCATGGGGAAAAGCGCTAAAGGCTAAAGGCGGGACTCACGCTCCAAAACCGATGATATTTATCAGGTGCACCTTTGGGCGGTGAGCAGATTCCATTCAGCACCCGACGCATGGAAGCAAAAGAAGCAACTACAGCGGCAAACAACATCATTGACTCTGTTAATGAAAACCTGCACAGAGCAAACTTCATATCGGAGACCGCTCCCGGATTTCTCCCAAAAGCACAACAACTACAGACAAGCTAGAGATAAAAGGCTGAGGAAAGGGCAGATTCCATTAAGAAGTTAACCAATTTGAATTGGGGAACTTACTGGCAGTACTTGGTTAAACCACACAGTCAATGCATGACTCTTGAATGCCTTACGAAATCTACCGAGAAGATAGTGCCAGCACTTGTCGATTCTGTTTTTCGTAGGGCAACTAAAATCAGAGGTCAGCCAACCGACCCTCCTTAAGCTGATGCTGAATGCTTGTGACCACAGAGAACATATACATAGATAGTTGTTTCCAGATTTAGTTTTAGTTTTAGTTTTGATTTATTTTTTCCTTAGATGAGGATGGTCATTTAAAACTCCTCCTATATTTTTGTAATAAACTATTTTTAGTATTTAGGAAGTAGTATTTTAACCCCTCTCATGCATTTAGAGAAGGGTCCTTAAATTTGTCAAAAATATTTCCTCGGAAAATGCACTTCTGCACCCTTAGAGGAGGTTTTGATGAATGAATGGAACAAGGATTATTGATATTTGTGTTTGATGTCTGCTACTGAAATTCACTTTTGTACTCTTAGTAGATGTTGAATTAGGAAGAAATAAATCTATATTGCTGAAGCTCATGAGTAGAACTTGTTATCAATGGTACTTTTATCTCTTAACGATTTCTGCTTATGTGTGTAAGTAATATTTTATGCTTAGTTATTTATATATGAAAGCTTGAATGTTTGAGTTATCATTTGGCACTTTTGTACGGTGATGACTATTTTGTTTATGCTCAATATATGAATGACTTATTATGTGATATGCTTCTTACGATTGTTTCGGCTAACTTTTTATACAAAACAATTCATTTTTATCGAATTCTTTTCTTGTAGCGATTGAATGATATTTATTACCAATTTTTGTTCGAAATTATTTTAGATCGCATAAGTGAAAAGTTGAATCCCGGGTTAGTTTTAGACTTAAATATTTCTGTTTATTAGAATACAATTGCATTTTTAAATTAGACTTAGATTAAAATAATTTTACTTAGAAATCTTTAGAAAATAGAAATATCAATTCTTATCAACACACACAAATTGGGAAACTGGTCCCATTATCCCCAATCCGACCCACCATCCCAAATGGAAAAGGGGTTGCTTTCAAGGTTTGAACTAGATGGGTATCCCCCTTGTTGTAGACCCGATTTTCGAGGCTTCAACAAGACCACTGCTTTCAAGAATTAGAGTTGGCACTCCGCGTTATGCCTACACGATGGTGGGAAATGCATAAGGATAGTTTTGATGGATGGCAGGATTACATAAGAATGATGAAGCTATGGTTTGGGCATGCTAACACCAGAATAACTAAGAAGCATAATGGGTAGGATGATCCGCACGATCACCTAGCAAAGTGGACTACAACGCGGGGAACATAACCATAGCCAGAATGGGTACACATATTTTTTCATACCTTGGATACAATTCCCATGAATTGGTATCTGGAAATGGAGCTTCACCATGGCACCACCGAATGGGATGTATTGAAGGAAGGGTTCTTATTGACTTTTGGTTTTGAGGATGGGTTTGCAAGCATCGATGAAGCACTGCAAGAAAATAAAGTGGTTATCTTTAGAACACTGAAGTAACCGATGGAATGGACCCAACCAGACTGGAGCACCCAACTGCGCCACACATTAGAATGCTATAATGTGATCGCTGATGAGGAAGAATAAGACCTAAGGAACATCAATATTCCGAAGGAAGAAGGGCATTGTGAAGTCAAGGGACCACAAATATAAAACCTGGACATCTTTGTACCTTTGAAAACAAAGCAAGTAAACATTGGCACTGAGGAAGAACCAAAGTTTTCGAAAATTGGAGATTACTGGGATGACGCTATAGTAGATAAAGTTTTTGAATTACTCCATGAATACGAGGATCTATTTCCAACTAATTTTTCAGATCTAAATTGCATAATTGGTGATTTGGGTGTTATGAAGATCACACTGAAGCCAGACGCGAAGCCTGTTAAACGGAGGCCTTACCACCTTAATCCTAAGTATAAGGAAAAGGTTCGCCAGGAGTTGGATAAGATGCTGGAGGCAAGCATCATAGAACTTGCTGAAGAATCTGATTGGGTGAGCCTGATGGTGGTTCAAGCGAAGAAACAAAAGGGAGAAATAAGGATTTGCGCAGATCTGCTGAAGCTTAATGATGAATGCATCCATGATCCATTTCTGACACCATTTATAGACGAAGTGTTAGACAATATTGGAGGGCAGGAGGCCTATTCCTTTATTGACGGGTTCTCAAGGTATCATCAAATCATATCACGCCAAAGGATAGAAGGAAGACAACCTTTGCGATGGAGTGGGGTTGTTTTTTGTACACTGTGATGCCCTTTGGATTAAAGAATGCGCCTGCGATATTTTCCCACGTAGTCGTAGTGGTGTTCAAGGAGTTCATTCATAAGTTTCTGGAAGTGTACTTTGATGATTAGACGATGTTTGGATTAGTGAAGCACCATGTAGCGAGTCTGCACCTGATACTGGATACATGTTGCAAATACCAAATCATGCTAAATTTTTAAAAATGCATATTTTGTGTTCCTTTTGGGATCTTGCTGGGTCATTTTGTGTGTAAGCAAGGATTGGTGGTGGGCCTTGCAAATATCACAGTAATTGTGAACTTGGAAGCCCCTAGGAATGTTAAACAGTTGAGCGTGACATTGGGACATACAGGATACTATAGAAAATTTATCAAAGCTTGTGCTCAAATTACACCCATGGAGAAACTGCTAAAGAAGGACGCGACATTATGTTGGGACGAAGAATTTAAGCGCAACTTAGATGTGATGAAAGAAAAGATGGTTGCTGCGCCAATCTTGGTATACCTTGATTGGAAAAAGGAGTTTTATGTACATGTTGATGCCTCTTGCTTTGTGTTGGGTACAATATTAACATAGGTCGGTGAAGGAGAACTGGACCACCCTATCGCCTTTGCAAGTAGGAAGTTATCTAAGGCCACAAGAAACTATTCAACAACTAAGCGCGAAGGGCTAGTCATGGTCTACACATTGCAAAAATTTAGGCACTATCTGTTAGGAGGGCATTTCAAGATGTATACAGATCATTCTACTTTGAAATACCCAATCAACAAGCCTATGTTGGGGGGGGAGGGCTGAAATCTGAAGATGGTTGCTATTATTTCAGGAGTATGACTTTGAAGTCATTGTGAAGCCATAAATGTTAAATGTGGGACTTGACCATCTGTTGAGGATTGAAATAAGAGAGGAACCTAGTAATCTAGAGGAAGGGTTGCTAGATGCACAGCTCTTTGAGGTGTGCGTAGAGGATGCCCATTTTGCAGACATCATTCACTTCTTGACTACGGGAATGGTGCTGGTATACAAGTCAGCAGAAGAAGGAATTAGTAGTGCGTGTGACCGACTTTTTAGTTATTGTGGGACATTTGTATAAAGTGGGTGCAAATGAAATATTGAGAAGATATGTGCCAAAATTTGAGTGGGACAACATTCTCGCTGAAGCTCATGGGCGAGCTGTTGGAGGCCATTATGCAGGCAAGGCAACTGCGCAGAAGATTTTTCGCATAGGTCTATGGTGGCAAAAATTGCATAAAGATTCCAAGGCATGTTGTAAGCCATGCGATGTCGTCAAAGAACCGACATATCATCACGAAGATATGAGTTACCATTACACCCTCATATATCTTTGCAACCATTTGAGAAGTAGGCGATTGATTTTGTTGGCCCAATTCAGCCCCCTAGAAAGAAAACTGGTGTGCGCTATATTATCACCACGACGATATATCTAACCAGATGGGTGGAAGCACAACTGATTAAGGATTGTAGAGGGGCTATGGTAGAAAAATTATTGTTTGAGTATGTATTAACCACATTTGGATGCCTGAAAGTGTTGATGAGTGACAAGGGTATGCACTCCCTGAACGAAAAAATTAGCGCATTTACTGAGGAATTCTAGGACTACCATCAGAAGAATACACCATATCACCCACAAGAAAACGAAACTGTTGAAGCCTTTAACAAGATTTTGGAGAACGCGTTGACGAAGATTTGCAATGCATAGTGAAATGACTGGGATGTACACATACCTGCAGTGCTATGGGCTTATAGGACTACTTGTAAGAAGCTAACAGGACAAATGTTGTTCAGTTTGGACTATGGGGTCAAAGCTGTAATGTCGATGGAATACACTGTGCCTAGTCTGTGCATAACAACTTTGACAGACATGGCGGATCATGAGGCCTTGGAGGAATGACTCGCATAGCTGATGGAGCTTGAAGAAGATCGATTTTTGGTAGGATTCCACCAACAAGTACAAAAGAAACACGAAAAAGCATGGCATGATCACCATATCAAGCTTTGCACATTCAAGGTAAACGATCTTGTCCTAATATATGATAGTAAATTCACTAAATTTTTGAGTAAATTCCAAATGCATTGGTTAGGGCCATATATTGTCAAAGAAATTACAAATGGAGGCACAGTTCAGCTCGCGAAGCTGAATGGGGAACCCTTCTCGGGATGAGTGAATGGAAGTAGGTTGAAGCTGTATATTGGGGATCTCGCATAGTGACTATATAACAACAGGATAGTCTTAGTGCTCCTGGCAGTTGCAAGGGAGCTCGGGACTATAAACTACTTTGAACGCATTGGAGAACAAGGCAGTGACCAGGATGTGCGGAGAGAGACGAATATGCAACAAAGGAAGTTGTGCCATGTGGGGAGATACTGTGTAGCCCAGCAGGAAAATGACCATTGGAGTTATTGTTCATGACTTGATGGGCACAAGACGATTAAGTGGAGCAGGGTGGCAGAAATTAAGCAAAGAATCTTTGAAGATTTGCCACCAAAACAACATTTATTATTAGAATTTGGGGGAATGGTCGGATTTGAATTCATAAACTCCTATAAACTACGTGTACCAATCCAACAAAGAATTATTTGCGCTCTAGGACTTGTTGCTAAATTTTGCTGTCTTTTACTAATGAGTCAAGCGTTATAGGAAGATTTAGTTGTGAGACAAGTGTTTTTTGAATTGCCTGAGATAAACCAAAAGCTTATCCTTGAGAAAATGTCTAAAACAAACCCTGCTGAAACTATTAGTGGTGACGATGCTGTCTCTTACACAACAGCCCTAAAATTTGTAAGTGTGGAAGCTCCAACTGCTGTGCCTACGACACTGAGGTTGCCTAGATCGAAGCACACCCCTACCAGATAAAAACAACCATCCAAGCCAAAAAAATCCGCGAAGGAGAAGCATAAGAAGGTGTCAATGAGGATAAGCAGCCTGAACAGGTGGCGGACCTTGAGGAAGAATAATTTCAAGGCATTGAGGATGTGGACACCGAAGGGGTGGAACCCATGAAGAGGCTGCCAAAGTATATCCCTTCACGGAAGGGAAAAGCAAAGGTAATGAAGGACCTTGATACTGGAAAATTTACAATATTCATGCCCCTGCTACCTGAGCAGGTCCCCTTTGAAGGTCCTAAGCTCTTTCAAATCCCGTTGTTAAAGATGGAGGATTGGGACCTTGCAGACCACATTGAGTTTCCACATTTGGAGATGGATAAATATATGCGAAAGATCTATTACGAAGAAATGGGTGTTACAACATTAGAGCCAATGGAATCGGTCCGTGGAGTTGAGCAGTCGAGATTGTTGAACATGCTATTAGTGCTGAATTATCACTACTCTAACATCAATACCGTGTGTGTGTGCCAGCTCCTCACGCTGGTGCATGATGGGTGCTTATGGCTAGGAGAGCCTATCCCTATCACGGACATGTTGATTCATAAAATCACATGGATTCCTTACAAAGGCGTGAACCTTGAAAAGAAATTTGGAGGGAACACTAGGGAGAAAGAGCTTGCAGACAAAATGAAGAAGGAATACCTCCTACTCAAGAAGTCGTGAGGGTATTCCATTGTCTCTATTTTAGACTAGGCAGTTCAATTTGTTGCCCAAATTCTAGTGGGAAAGCTTATGAGAAAATGCCGCACGGACGAAGTTCCCAAGCCAGTAGTTTTACTTGCTACGAAGTGCGAAAGGTGTACAATTTAATTGGGGCAGGTACCTTTGTCAGGAGTTCTTAGCAAACTGCCGCGGGGCCCAAGAGGAAACCAAGCCATTCCATTACACTTGGTTGCTACTATCAATTGTGCTCATTGCATGGAGATTGCCAGAGGATAGCATATTTCCTCCTCTCGAGGAAGGATTGTAGGAGGCCACACAATTTGCCTCTTTATGCTCTACGAAGGATGTCATGCGGATTATAGAAACAAAGATATTTTGGACTTTTATGGAAATGGATCTCCATATGGCTATCAATCAACGTCCAAGGTTGTCCCCAACCTTTTTCACGCAGCTGTCAGCCTATGCAGCATTCAAGGCTGACTTTCACAAAGTCTATATCCAAGCATGGAAGGATCCAGACGAGAAGTGGCACCAGTTTCGCTATTTGGTGTCAAAAACGAACATGCAGGAGATCATAGGATTATGGCCTACAGAGTGGTGTGCCCCATTAAATTAGATGTTGGAACAAGCATGGGTGCGGAAAGTTCAATTGCGTAGAAAAGAAAGGAGGTCGCTCAGAAAGATGCACGTACCCTAATGAAACAAAAAAAGAAGGAAGCTGTAGAAAAGGCTCATATAGAGAAAGAGCGCGCTGCTAAGGAGCAAGAGGAAAAAGAGTAGCATGAGTCACAGAAAGATGATAAGTCACCTTCGCCGGAGACAGAGGAAGAGGAGCTTTCAGACCAAGGCGGACGAGGTGATGAGGGGAAGAGCACACCCTTTATTTTGAAAAACGTGGCAAGGAGCAAAAGGGTGGAACATGAAAAAGGCATAAATATGATAAAACATAGGTTCATCCCATGGTATTGACAGAAAAAAATCTTGATGAGATCAACGACAAAGTAAGGGATACAATGATAGAAGTGTTGCAGCAATTTGAGAAGGAATACATGCAGACGCGGGAGTGTCCAGAGGAATTTGCGCGAGCTGCAGATCCAAATGAGTAGATTATGGGTGGGAGTTGGACAAGCGAGCATGGAGAAAGAGATCCTGACACCTGGGACAAGCCAAGTAGTAGAGCTAGTAAGGACCCTGGATCTCAGAACTATTCCATTGCCAGACGGGTCCATTCATGTAGAGTCAACTAAGGATCGTATTGTACTTAGTACAATCAAGGATAGAGTACTCAATATAGTGGCACTCTCCCTCGAAACCCTCCCTGCGCTACATAAAGGGGTGACAAATGAGTTGAGAACCAAGGAGCAACGGACCCTCTATTGGGTTGTGTTATATTCATTCCACAATTAGCCTACCTAGTTAACCAGGGGGTTAGAGGGGGGCAGAGGCCCCCCTTCGTTGTGCCGACTGCGTAGCTGGGGGGTCACAGGGGGTTTGAGGGGGGAAATTAGCCCCTCTATAAGGGGTTTGGTGCAACGCCCTGGGGAAATATTTTTTGGACCCTATATTAGGTGGGCGAACCTAAGCATGTTTTTGTGCATGGTTTTCGCCCATGGTTTTGGGCACAATTGTTTTCAGTCCATGGTATTGGATGCTTCGGCATGTATATATATGTATTGTAACATTGAAAGGAAAATAATGAAAAATCAAGCTGGTAGCCCTGGTTTCTGGATCTAGGGGAAAATCTTTGTGTATGTGTTTTATGTGTTATGCTCTCGCATTATTTATTTTTTGTTCTTAGAATTCACATGCAGGTAATTTCTATACGGTGTTAAAATCTATACCCTCAACCTCATAAGTGAGTACAAAGTAAACAATGAACAAATGTTCATTGAGAAGACGTAGGCTCTGAAGGAAAAGGAGGCACTACAGGTGCGTAGTTCAAGTCTGGACTCAGTAGTAGCGGAGGCCTGTAGGACAATGCCTGAACTTCGCATCCTGGAGGATGCACAACTTGAAGCCAAAACCATAAAGTTAGCTGTTGGTGTGCATGAGGCTAGAGGAGAAGTTGGACGAGTAACTTTTGAGTTCAACATGAAGATTGTAATTTTGGTACAACTTTGTAAAAGATGTAAAGTCTCCGCGGTTTGTGGAGGCAGAGTGTGTAGATGAATATGAGTCAAAAGGGGCTTAGCCCCTTGTTTTAAGTAAAGTTTTGAGTCAGTTTTGAGATTCACCCATGGTCTGTAGACCATGGCATTGTATGAAAAATTCTATAAATAGTTGAGTCTTAGAGAAAGAAAGAGGTAACCAGATGGAAAAAAGATAAAGAATTGGGTTAATTGAAGAGTCTTGGGCAGGAGCTAAGGCATGAAGGCTCTGCTTCCTGCGCTGAGGTAGAGAAAGGAAGGCTTCGCAACTGAGTGTGCGGAGGTCTAAGTAGAGTCTGTAATTGAGTGCGTAGACCCCTGCAGTTGTGTGTGCATGGTATTTTGAGTATGTAATATGTGATTTGAAATCAATAAAAACAAGTTTTCGAATAATTATTGAGTATTTTTGTTCATGTCTATTTATGTTATATGCCGCTGATGAATGGCTTGTTTTATGAAATATTGATAGAATGCTACACGATTCTCTTGAATAATTCTTAATAATGTACACAATGCATGTTTAAACACTTCTGCGAAGCCTCTAGTGATTTCTCTTTTGATTACTGACGACTTAAGTAGATCTGCGTGAACACCAATTTAGGATTGCTTTCTGATGTGGGTAAGTAGGTAGATCGACTGCTAAAAGTCCACAAGGACTGATCGTGGACCTTCGCGAAGGTTTGAAGGCCATTTTAACAAAGTTACAGTGACAAGCCCTAAAGGTATGTTGACCTGCGGGAGACAGATCTAAGGCATCAGAAGACATCACACTAGTCTCTAGATGTAGACAATTGGTTCTTGCATCCCCCCATACTGCTTAGGGTGAGGCTTCAGCTTGCACTATGCGGGTTGTTGCCGAAAAGGCTAGTAGTGTAGGGTTTTGTTGGTTGGTGCAACTAACTCCATACCTCGGTTAGGACCCCCTAAGCCAACAATATTCTTTGCAATTGATGCCAAAGGGGGAGAAGATTACTGGGGGAATTAGAGAAGACCATGCCTAGCCTGAGGGTGAGCTTAATCAGAAAATACCATGCCTAGCTTCAAGGGGAGCTTATGATGTTTCCATCAATGCCAAAGGGGGAGATTGTTGGATAATTGGCAGTGTCTAGATGGCTAGTGGTTGTTGTTGTAATTTCTAAGTCTGACACGTTAGAAACTCTTCATGCACTTTACTAATTTATTCCTACCTAATTGTTCTGTTAATTAACAAGTTATTTACCATGTAAATATTGGAAATAAATACAAGTACATGCTCAACACATTATAGATCATCAACTGAAGGAAATAGAAACAAGCACACAAGTGACACCGTTGTTTTTGGACTAATGTCCTTGGAAAAACCCAATGCAGAAAAACTAGTGCAGCTATATGGGTGCCAAATCCAACTCACCCAATAGAGAAAAATCTTAGCAGTAGTGCCTCTCTACTCAGAAGCAGATATTCCGGCTAAAACCTTGGGTAAACACTCTAGCAGCTACACAACTCCAATTTGCCCCAAAAAACCCTAGCATCAACCTCTAGGGATTGCGTCAATCTCTCTCTGTCACAACATTAGCCTAGCGTTACTCTAGCTTGCCATGCGTAAGCCTCTGGAGGCATTTCTTCAGCCCTCTGGCCCTCTGTGTCACCCACATTGGCCCATTGAGGCATTGCGTAGCTCCTGGTTGCCTCTGCGTGAGCCCTAGATGCCTCTGCATGAACCCTTCGCTGCTTTTGCATCCCTCTCTCGAGCTACTGCGCTAATCCACCTAGTGTTATCTCTACCTCTCTACTTCTCTATTCATTTTCCTTAGCTGCAACTCTGATCACTCTCTCAACTTTCTCAGCAAACCCAACCCCAGAAAGTCGAAATCTTGATCTCTTGGTGTGTTCTCCAAGTGACCCTCAAGCCCCCTCTTATACTTTTCTCGTTGACAAATCAATGGCTGAGATTAATTCCCTAATCAACGGCTAAGATTAGATCTGGCTTGATCCATGACTTTTGGACCATTCTAACACAGTTTTATATTAATTCACATTAATATTTTATTTTCCCTAAGTTTAGACTTAGGGACTACATTAAAAATATTAATTATTTTAATATCTCCCAAACTATTTATAATCTGCCCAAACCCTTTCTGGGTATTGGAGATCTCATGTGCCTTAGCCTCTCCACTGATTTTTGTGGCTAGAGCACATCTGATGCTAGCCAAAATCAATAGTTGTGGTATTGTTGGCATTGATGTCAACCAGGATCAAAATGGTGATTGGGAGTCCAGGAGGAATCCCATGGTAGTTGTAGGCTTCTGGTAGAGAATCATCATAGCAACAAGCTTATTGAAAAACCATAAAATGATGAATACTATGGTGATTGGTAGTCTAGGATCAGGAGGAATCCTTGTTAGTTGCATGCTTCATGTAGAGAATCAACATAGTAGAAGGATTACTGGAGAAGTTATAAAATGATGATTATGATGGTTGGCAGTTCAAGATTCTAGGCACAAGAAGAAGAGTTAAGGAGAAAATAATGGTAGAGACTTTGCAACCGTTTTATAGGTAGAAGATGGGATCAAAGTCTACATTGGACATCCTTCATTGGAAATTTCTCTAAAAGAGCTTTCCAATGATGTGTGGAAATTTGAAAATGGCCTCCTGGATCAAAAGTTATGGTCTACTGATGTCAATGTCTTGAATTTCTAAGCAAGCTAAAATATTGGAGGTCAATAGAGAGGAAGGATGAATATTAGAGGTCAGACCACATCAGGACCCAATATCAAAACCTCAGAGCAAGTCATATCGAGATATTGGAAGCTGGAGGTCATTGGCACATCGGAGGTTGGAGCAGGTGGATATCAGGATATCGAAAGGATGAATCCATCAAAACTTAATAACTTATTAACACTTGGATTTTGAGAAGTTACAATATTTGGTGCTGCCAATATTGTTAAAAGCGCCGAGAGATGCTGAGCATAATTAACAAAGGACTTTATTGCAAAACCAAGTCTAATCAGGACTCTTTCTCTCTCCTCTGGTAGGACACATGGAAACATGTCATTAGCTTCAAGAAGTTGAAGTGGCAATTGACATCAACATGATGTGACAATATGGTGGACACATGGTATCCTATTTTGGAATTTTCATTGGCCGAATGGGGAAAATCAGAGTGACATGTGTCAACTCTCAAGAGTCACCACATGTAGAAGTGACATCATCATATCAGAGGCTAGTATATCGGAGGATGAGGACATTGTAACTCATTTGAAAATGGAGGTGGAAAAAGTTATGATATACAGGGGCTCCAATATTTTATGTCACATGGTCATATGAAGGTCAAAGGAACCAAGGGCTAAATAGAGGGAGCTAAGACACAATCAGGATTTGTAAAAGTTATGATATGGAGGGGCTTTAATATAATGCTATGGTGGTAAGCTAAGACGACTGTCACAGGCCCTGCCGTATGATAAATTAAACTCTGAGGGAGCTAAGCGCTAAGGGGGATAAGGATATCGAAGCTTTTTAATATTGTAACATTTAGTTTGTTTGAGTTATGATGTTGCGGCTCCGATGAAACAATACAGTGAGTTGAATGGATGAATGGGTTGATAGTTGAAGATCAAATGTAGATCGACGAAGTTGGTTTATGGAGTTAGATGCATCTGTAGAAAGTGTTGAGACAAGACAATGAGGATAAAAATTCACAGAGAAGAACTAAAAAAATGGAGAAAGAATTTGACTGCTTCGCGTGCTTGACTGGTAGATTTTAATGAGGAACATAGTGGTCATTCATAAGTTCTTTCAAGCTCTATGGAGAAATGAATAAGCATGGGAGTCATGGTAGAGTGCGCATACAACCTAAGATTAAATTATCAGTATGGAGGATTACATAGGGAGTCGATAAATAATTTAGCATCCCATATTTGTGTTTAATTCCATGATAGAGTTCAACCAACAGACACAACAACAATAGGAGGATCCATACTGAAGTACACTTAGGAAGTATGGACACATGCAGTAGAGACAACATTGTGCAATATGTATCAGAGGATAAAAACCATCGATTTCCATTGAGAAATGAGGGGAGTAGAGTGTATTGCTGATGTGTTGAGTAGCAAATGTAGAGAAAGAGCTGTGAGATGAACAACGAGAGTAGAGATGAAGAGTGTGCAACAAAGATCCTGTGTGAGAGAAGGTAGAGTGTTCAGGACCTGTTTCTGTGAGCATAGGGCAAAGAGTAGTTGTATGAGAGCAAGGGAGTATGTTGAACAATGAAGGACTACGAGAAGAAGTTGTTTCTGCAACCAACCTGATTGGTATTTTATCTGTAATTGTATATGCATCTCTTTTTAGTTTGAAAATTGTATGAAATAGTGAACAGTGGAAAAAGTAGGTTGTAGCCTGCATTCAAAAGAGGTTGGTGCCTCTTGGAAATTTGGTGCTTGCTAACCTAGGGGTATTGGTGCCCCTTGTGAGTGGGTGCTCACGAACAAACTGATGTAATTAAGTAGGTGTTTAATTTACATCATAAACAAACAACAATTTGGTGGTTTTTTCCCTCTGGGTTTCCACGTGAAAACAACAATGTCAAATGTGTGTGTTTCTCATGTGGTTGGTGGTATGAACATATGGATTCTTAAACTTGTTACTCACTTTCTTTATGAATGAATGCTCTCATAAGTAACAAAAGATAAAAAGGGGCTAGAATCATATTCAGGAAAAAGATTTAAGAATCTCACTATTACTGATTCATCCCCCCCTCAGTAATTCCTTATTCCAACAGATTTAAGAAATGTCAAGGGAATTAGAGAGAAAAAATTTTCATGGAGAAATTTTGAGGTATAATTTTGTGAGAAGCACCTATTCGATAGCTACTATAACAACAAATTTAAATAATTTCATGAGAATATGCTAGGGTAGCTTAGTGTCGAGTAATACACTAATAGAATTTTACAATTGTTTGGGTATGTGCCATAAATTAGAGATGATAAGGTCATGATTCAAAGGTACCTCAGTGGATTACCTCAAGATTATTGGGACATAATTGAGTTTGATGAGCCAAGAACCCTAGAGGGCACTATCTAGAAGGCCAAATATTGTTCTGAGTAGCCCAAGCATAAGGCCTAGTTCCAAACAAACTGGAAAAGGAGAGATAAAACCACATTCAAGGGGAAAGGGCCAAGACCCTCAAGATATAAGCCAGGAGGGAGAACTTTCAAGTTCACCCCTCCCACCAAGGGGGAGTTTTAGTGTAAGGTCGCTACTGCCACTAGAGACCAACCCACTTAGCTAACGAGAGAAGAGATCACAGATTTTAGGAAAGGACCCCTGCAATGTTGGACATGTGGAGAGAACCACATGTAGAGAGAATATCCTTAGCAACAACATAATGGAACAAGGTTGTATAATGTATAAGAGGAAACAACGATGAATGATGTGGCTTAGAATGTGCCACACATTTATGTTATGTTGGATAATAGAAATGACGAATGTTAAGATTCAATGATTGAGATGGAAGGTATGGTCATTAACCAACCAATTTTAATTTTAATTGACCCAGGATCTAATCTTAGCTATATCAACCCAAAAATCGCCAATAAATGTCCTTTGCAAAGGAAGACCCATGAAAAATCATAGTTGGTCTAGTTAGCCACAAGAGTTAAAAAGTGAGTGATTAAATTAGTGTTAACATGCCCCATGGTGTTAAGTGGCATGTTTATTACAACTTCCCTAAATATTTTACCATTGGGCTCATATGTTGTACTAATAGGCATGGATTGACTAGTGTCTCATAAAACTAAAATTGATTTTTACAACAAGTTGTTGGAATGCCTTAGCGACGAAGGTGAGGAAACGGTGCTTCAAGGAATGAGGAAGCCTATTTCTATTCGATGGATATTAACACTGAAAGTAAATATGTAGCTGAAAAGGGTGCACACTATATGTGGTACAAATTACCAACGACCTAGAGAGCGATAAGGCTGAAATGGAAGCTCACCTGGTCTTAAAGGAGTTCAACAATGTGTTTCCGAAGGAAATACCATGATTTCGACCCAAGTGAGAAATTTATTTCTCCATTGAGTTTCTCCCTGGATCAGTGCCACTCTCGAAAGCTCCATATCATATTAGAAAACTAGAGTTAGTGGAGCTAAAACTACTATAGAAGGAAAGTTGGATCAAGGGTAAATCAGACCCAGTGTGTCACCCTGAGGATCCCCAATGCTATTTGTAAAGAAAAAGGATGGCACACTGCATATGTGCATTGATTATCGATAGCTGAATAAAGAAATACTGAAGAAAAAGTACCAATTTCCTAGAGTTGACGACTTGTTTGATCCACTTAGAGGGGCTACAATGTTCTAAAAAAAAGACCCAAGGTCTGGTTATCATCAAGTACAATTAAGGATGAAGAAATCTATAAAAACAAATTCAGGACAATATATAGACTCTACGAGTTTATGGTGGTGCCATTTGGGCATACCAATTCCCCAACCACATTTATGTGTTTGATGAACAATGTCCTTAGACCATATTTAGAGAATTTTGTGTTGTTCTTTGTGGATGAAATATTGGTTTACTCGAAAACTAGAGAACATGAAGACCATTTGAAAGCAACATTGCAGCTATTGAGAGAGCATAAAATCTATGCTAAGCTCAACAAATTTGATTTCTTTTGATCACAAGTTTAGGACCTGGGATGTGTCATTTCATAGGAGGAGTGGCAATGGACACTAAGAAGAGTAAGCTCATCATGGAGTTTCCCACCCCCAGAAATGTCATCAAAGTGAGATATTTCATGGGATTAGATGGATATTATCAATGATTCATTCAAGATTCCTCAAAGATTGGGAATCCAATCACAACCCTGCAGAGGAAAGAAGTCAAATTCCAATGGACATTAGAGTGCACAACTAGCTTTGAGCAACTTAAGCAATTGCTCATATGTGCACCTGTTTCACAGATAACAGATCCATAAAAGGACTTCTTGGTTTCCATATATGTTTGTAAGGAAGGAATAAGTGGAGTCCTAATGTAGGAAGAACATGTGGTATGCTATGAGTCAAGAAAATTAAATGAGCATGAGAAGAACTATGTCACTCATGACTTAGAGCTTGCAGCGATAATGCACACATTGAAAATGTCAAGGCACTACTTACTTGGGAGGAAGTTTGTATTGATGTCAAACGATGAGGGATGAGATACTTGTTTGAATAACCCAAGATAAATGCTTGAAAATCTCGATGGTTGGAATTGATTAGTGAGTTTGAATTTGAGATATAACACATCAAAGGCAAGGAGAACAAAGTAGCATACACACTTGGTAGCCATGGGCACTTGCAAATTTAATATCAAAGAAAATATTAAGGACACATTGATGCAGGATGATCACTTTTAGCTTATGAACGATTTCTTGTAGAAGAAGCCAGAAGGGTCATTGAGTATGAACTACATGCTCACAAATAATGGAATGTTGAAAGTCAAGGATAGGTGGTATATACCTTGTTTGAGCAATTTGAAGAAACTCATCTTAGATGAATTTCACAAAATACCTTACTCTGGACATCTTGGTTATCATAAAATGATAATAGCCATAAAAAAAATATGTTATTAGTTGGGTATGAAAAGGGAAGTTGCTAAAAACAAGGCCAGGTGCCCAGAATGTCAACAAGTCAAAGTGGAATGCAAACACCTAGTGGGATTGCTACAACCAATCCCCATTCCTAAGTGGAAGTGGGAATTAATATCTATGGACTTCATCACATGATTTCCAAGAACATCCAAGCAACATGATGCCATTATGGTGGTGGTGTATAATTTGAGTAAGGTAGCTCACTTTATAACTATCAAGTCCACTCACAAGATAATTGATATAGCTTGTATTTCTATGAAGAAAATATTCAGATTGCATGGCATACCAAGGAAGATCATTTTAGATCGTGATTCCGCAAGTTTAATTCCAATTTTTTAAAGGCATTGTTTGCTAGTTTTGGAACCTAGCTATATTTTAGGATGATGTATAATCCTCATATTGATGGACAAACTAAAAGAGTGAACATAATTTTATAATACATGTTGAGGATGTATGTTAAGAATCATCTAAAGAGGTGGGAAGAATTCCCGCCACTAGTTGAGTTTACGTACATTGATAATGGGTACCAATATTTACTCCTATTAATATTGGCAGTGCATTATTAAGAAAATAGAATGATTTTAGAGCTATCTTCACTGCTACAAACCCTAGTTTTCTTATTACTTCTCTTTGTTTTATATTGTTTCAAACTCTAGCCGTATGTGTTTAATATCCCTACTATTTCACAAGAATAATATCACTTTGGCAATGAATATTTATTAACTTTATATATTTTAATATGATATTTTGAGTATTTTTTGGATTGAAATCATTAATTACATTGGATCCCAAAACCTTGTTATTGTCATGCACTTTTTTTTTTTAAAATGCTTGCATAGTTTGTGGTGTGTATTGTACAATAAATATGAATTAAAGCAATTATTTTTGTCAAGGACACCATTTAGCAATGCCTTTTTCAAAAGTGTTTTCAAGTTTAATGGTGCATACTCTAGAGTAAGGATTCACTAGTGCGTAACATTGTATTAAGTGTTTTGGTGCATGCTATTATAATGAACACACCGCCTAATGCAAAAATAGTTTTTATCTTGAAGTTGTTTATGTAGTCTATAAAACAAAGTTCATAATTTGTTTACTTCATCATGTAGGGATTTTAATTATAGAAGATGGTCGATAAATGATAAAGGAAAAATACTTATTGCAACAAACATGATGGAAGCACATTCCAAGAAGAGAAAACTTTGAAAAAAAATATAAAAGTAATATATTTTGATGATTTTTAGTTTTAAACGATGTGTATTTGATAACGTGTGTCATGTAGAGTACATACTTGAAGAAACCTTATAAAATCTATCAAAATATAAGTGGAAAAATATGTAAAATATTTATGCAAATGTGCAAAGAGAGGAATTGGGTAGATATTATAGCATATTTTTCCACACTTGATTGAGAATGCATATATATTGGCCTTGATATCATTTCCCTTTTCCTATTGACAAACAAGTTTTGATTTCACATGCACTAAGCTTGTTCTATCATAGCATGCATGTTTGTTTTTGTACCAAAATCAAAACACAAATGTTAGCAAGTCTCTCAAAAGTAACTTGTGTATGCTTTCAAAATATACCCCAAAAAATTAATGGGTGCATAATATTGCATTTTGGGGTAGGGTCTATGGATTTGAATAGAAGCCACATTCTATTTGCTATACACCAATGACCTTACCCAATTATTGGGAGTATAAATTCATGCCAAGGTTGGATGAGGAGGACATTCATGCCTTGGCCAAGCAACCTTATGTTGGAAAAATTCCCTTGTTGATCATAGTTTGCAGTTTTCATATACTTTTAAGCACTCTCCCAGCTAGGAAACCCCTACTTTCTAATCTTTTGATAATCTTGAGTTAAGACCCTTATCAAGAAGGGACCCAAAGGATGGTTTCACGCGGTGCCGACAATGATTTATAAGTATATTCTATATTATTTTATTACGATTCATCTAATAATAAGAAAGTCATCTTTCTTGCCTCCAATTTGATGTTTATTTATTTAAGTATATTATTGTGCATTAAATTGTTGATTTATTTCAATTTAAGTATTCAAGTTTTATTTGGATATACTACTATTCACTTTTATAAGTTGTATATGTGCAAGTTTTTTAAGTGAGGATCAAAAGACAAAGATAAAGTGAAGAGATCTACATCAACCATGATTTATTTAGGCAAATGCATCATCCCATAGATAATAGTTTCTTTTGTTGCTTGATTGTATGGTTTGTAGATCTGAGTTTCTTGTCTTTGCTTGATTGTAGCTCCAAACCTATCCACATGGAAGAATTCTCATCAACAAAATTGGCAACTCCATTGGGGAGGAACTTCTTGTTATAAATATTGTTGTCATTTATGTCAAGTTTAGGAGGATATTGTTGGAAATATTGTTTATGGGTGAAAATATTATTCCAAGACTCTGTCAAGTTGGGCTAGCCATAGACTACAAGTCAAATCCATAATAAGTGTAGGAACTTTATAAAAAAATGATAGATGAGCGTATTTTAGTGTGAAGGTGAAAAATATAGTTGGAGAGACTGAGTGAAGAACTACAAGTGAAAGAGTAATTATAAAAAAACAAAGATGAAGAGTAGAGGAGAAAGATATGGGGCTAATCCTTTGGATATGTAGGTTTCAACATATGTGAAGAAAAAATTGAGAATAGTCTTTCAAATAATATTTCACATCCTGAAGATGAACCATTATTGCTGGTTCGAAACGTCGATCGGAAGGAAATCTAATGCGATGTACTCGGAAGATAATATACACAACATAAAGATCCTTATTAGAAATATGAAACATTAGAATTATTTTTGTCAAGACAAATACATATAATTATTCAGAAACCCTGATGCCCTTATTCTGTCAATTGATGAGAAATTGTTGACATGAATATGATTTTTCTGTATTCAAGCTTTTGTGATCCATAATGAATTAAGAAAATTATTTCGATAGAAATCACATAAGAGAAATTTTTGGTCAACACATTTCGAACCAACAAGTGTGGTTTATCATCAGGACGTCCTGATGATGAACCACACTTGTTGGTTTGAAATGCCTTGGCCAAAAATTTTTCTTATGTGATTTCTACCAAAAGACTTTGCTTAAATGAATAGGATGTATTAATTGAAGTTTGTCCACTGGGTTAGAACCATATTGGAACTCTTGTTATGCAAGCCAAATCTCAAATATTATGATATTCTAGTGTCCCTGTTCTATCAATTAATAAAAATCGTTGAAATATGATATGTTAATTAAAGCATGTCCATTGGATAGAACCATACTAGAATTCTCTTTGAGAAAGCCTAATCTTTGATATTTCAATTTTCTAGTATTTATGTGCTTAAGTGCCATTAGTTAACATGCCACAGTCATAGAATATTTGGCACTAATTGACAATCCATCTCACAGGAACAACACCATATCAATATTTCTAGTGTAATGTCATTTTCCCATTGTTATGATATCCCCATAAAGAGCTTGGTCATATACCTTTATCACATAAAAGTTGATAGTTAAGTGCTTGAACGGTGAAGAACTGTCACTGAGAGAGAAGTATTGATCTAGTTTATCATGTAATATGTCACTAGTATTAGTTACAACATATGATAATGATGGATCTAAATTGAAGATTCTAGGTGTTTGTAGAATAATGAACTATCAATTGAACTATGGGAACTATTATAGAGAGAGGACATTGATTTAGTATGTTGGTACCTGTTACCACACAATCTAGAAGGGCCCTAGGAGAGGAACCTATGGGACAACTACTAGACCTAGTGGAAACAATGGGACAAAAACCCATTGTCACCTTAGTTAATGCCCCCTACTATTTACATACTTCCCAATGGGAGGAGTCCTGGTAGGAAGGAAATAACTTGAAATGGATATCTCAATAACTAGATATGAAGTGATTTCACAAAGCCCATTCAAGTAGAGACACAATAACGGATCAATTCTTCAAAGAAGCTAACACACTCACCAAGAACGATCTTACAGTGAAAATATCAAGACCTAGGGTTTGAGATATGCAATGGAAATATGTATTCCTAAGATCAAGACTTGAAATGATGGTGTGGGACATCTCAAAGAATCTCTATGTGATGTTTTAATACTTCCAATAGGCTCTTCACTCCCTTTGACAGACCTAGAAAATACTTGCACTAGACCTAGGGTTCTATGAATAATCGTGGGAAAAAATACTTCAAAGGTATTCACTAGGTCAAGGCAAGGGAATAGAAAGGGTTTCTTATGATTTATTCCAATGAGTACTAAGCTCATACAACCCTCAATGAAGTCCCCAAGGTGAGAGAGAAATACCTAGGTTTTCCCTCTTAGAGTAGCACCTAGGGAAAGAGATTTTATGGATGAAACTTGGGTGGATGCCCACCAAAATTGGAGCATAGGTAGCCTAGACCTTCAACTTGATGTTTTGACCCTCAAATTCTCGAAAAATCACATTCCTTAAAATTTCATTGCAAGCCCTAGATTTCTGCCCTACCTTTAGTCGACTAAATTTAGAAGGAGAAAATATGGACAAATAGGACTTTGATCACCAAAATCCTTGGACTAGTGCCTCGTACTTTAAGATGTGGATTCCTTGATGCATTCGATTGTCCAAATTCATCCTCAAGGAGGTCAAAAGTTGATGCTCTCACTACCAAACTTTAATAATTACCTACTATTAGAATATGGAATTTCATGAAGAAAAATAACATTTCATCACTCGGAACATTCATTGCATGTTGTATCATTAGTAACATATGCAAGAACCAACCAAATGGCTTCCAAAAAAAAGAAATCTTCAACAAAATTTGGGCACAACAATATTTACATTAGTTGCAACAATTACATATATTAGACATTTTTAAGAGAAATATTTAATAAACAAAGGACATACAAGATAATCATCCAACATATCCATCCATATTCAAGAAGTAGATCTAAGACAAGATAAATAATCATCTACAAATATTATATTGCATCCAAGATATTCCAATAGTTTCCAGAGAAAAAGTGTGAGTTATTTTGTAAGAGAAGAATCCAAGTGATGACGATCAATTCTCACAAATGAGACTCACTTCTATTTATATGAGTCTCTCTAAATCGAATTAGCCTAATGAGCCCCCAAAATTATAAAATAATGTGCTAAAATGATTCTTGATCATACACTGACCAAGTTTCTATCACAAGTTATGAATTAGCCATCCATATGCAAGATGAGTTGATGGTGTAGGGCTATTGTAGGGCCACATTGAGTCATCTAAGTGCCATGATGGAGAAAGGGATCCAATAAATATGAATTAGGGGATGACCCTTAATTTTCCATACAAGTCACTATGTGGGGCCCCAAAGTGGTTTCGGGGCACAAATGTTGGTGTCATGGGTCTCTAGATCAAAGAAAACCATGTATAATGCTCCAAATGAGGGCTATGATGATAGTGCATGCCGTACCATATATCAAGGGTGATAAAAACCTCCTTCGGGACTTGGATTATATACCATAATCATGCTAAGCTGACAAGGGCACACTGGTCCAAGTGCTTCATCTGAATAATGTGGGGCAATGAAAAAACTGTTGAAGGTGATGAGGGTGCCCATGGCATGAAATGATGTTCTAACACATGATGGAGTCCCATGGCTCTCAATGCATCTCCTATGGGTGTCAATATGATCCTTTGGTGTGATTGGGCCCTATTTAAGTTGCCCAACCCGTGATGAAACTACCTGCCAATTACATATAGGATGAAGATAGATCAACGACTTAGAATTCAGCCTCTTCGAGGGGGCAACCTCCTTTACATTACATAAATGAACAATTCTTGGATGATTCAAATGAAAAGACCTCCTCTCTATATATAGGAGTCTAAGGGACCATAACATAATCAGAGCCTACATAACAATAATAACAATGCACTTCCTCAGCATTAGGTACAATAATTCATTAGTGCATCTAAGTGAACCAATATTGTTAATCAAGGGAAAATTTAAAATTCATAATGGACTCCCCTTCCAAAATTGGGGATTCAATCTTGTAATAATGTTACCTATATAGGAAGGAGTGGCTAATAAATAACCCTATTAGGTGCTCCCATCCCCTAAGGGGAAAGCTAGGTCCAAGCTACATCCTTCAATTGATATGGGTCATGTGAATAATGATGAGATGGATAGGGACACAAGGGTCTCAGAGCCAAATGACATTGGTTCAAGGATGGCAATGATGAGGGATGTCCACATATTTAGGTATACAAATTTAGGAGGGATCAATCGTGGATACATGAGTTACCCCAACCTTTGTTTTTCCACCCTTCTTCATTTTCCTTTTTCCTTTTCTTGATTTTTTCTTTGTATCACTGCTCGAGGCTCCAAGAGATGAGAGCATGTTATGTATAATCTAATAAATTATTACCCCCTTAATGTGGGGTTGTTCATCACCCATCAGGGGTTGGGATATGAATGGGTTACTTAATGATGTGGGGGAACTCATGGGGCCCTAGGAACTAGGGTGATGACCATAATGATAAGGGGTATAACTCATGTTTGGATTTTTCCCATGTTCTATTTTAATGTCCCTCACATCCTTTTCATTTTATAGTATTCTTTTCTTTTGTTTCTTTCTTGTGGCCATGATATGCTTTTAATGTTCTTTTAGTTGCATCAAGCTTTGGGGAAACATTTCCAAGCCCGACCAAAACATGTGGACAATGGGAGGTGGTGTATTAGTGCCTTCTGTACCTAGTGGTTATGTGGACCCAAATAGGTAATATGATGAAATAAATATTGTAATGTGTAGAAGGGAGTGAAAAATGTGAAATGGGAAAACATGATCGCGCTACCAAAATCAAGGTTTTCCAAGTGTTTCCCTTCTTGAATCTATAATCCAATAGGGGATATCCCACGAGACTATGATTGAGGATTAAATCCATATTTAAGGTGAGGGAACAAGACTACAATCAAAATCCTTCCTTCTTCCAAGTCACTTGATAATCCATGCCCAAAGTGACCAAGGAGAAACATGCATAAGCACAATGAAAAATGTACCTTTAGGATTGGATTTCCCACCTTCAAACATATTCTCTCAACAGATGGATGAGGGGAAATATGTCTAGCTCAGGGAGTGGAGATCAAATGGCACAATATCAACAATAATAGTGGTTGTCAAGGGTTGTTGGCTACTAACAAGACAAATCTAGGAGAAACATTCTCCTATGGGGTCACCCACTTTTGGTGGGTAACATCTAGCTCCAACTGGGACATGAGCTCTCTATAGAGTTCATGATCGTTGTACTTGAATGAGGGGGTCATGAGAACAAAAACAATTCTCTAGGACCATATACATGTATCCTTCACTTCACAAACAATGTTGTAAGCATGTGCCTTGGGCATCCTTTTATCGCCCATGTTTTCATCAAATAATAAAACCATAAAGAAAAGTAAATCTATTATATGATGAAAATTTATCTAAATTAACCTACTCTAACAAGATAACATGAGATAATGGTAGTGGCTATGCAAAATCAATATGCAATGCATCCTATTCTAACATGCATAATATACAATGCTAAGAGTAGTCATATAGCCAATGTAACCAACATTCTAATAGATTATCATATTTCCTACCCTTATGATCAATTATGATATCCATTTGAAAGAAAGCATGATAATCATGGCATTCATATGCAAGTTTACAAGGGTGGGAGGTGGGAAAATATAGTGAACATGAATCATGTAAAGGAACAATGGACAAAGGAGGGGAACATGGTCAATCCTACACTGTCAGGTCTTTCCTTTAATAAGGAATATGGATAAATCAAGGATAAAAATCCATAAATTTTTTAAAGGTTCTCTTATTCATTAAGTCTACTTTTATATCCCCATGCACCGACTAAGAAGGATAGGAGGGAAAATAAGGCAGGCAAGGGGAATTACATCAATCAGGTTTCCCATTGCAAAGATCATATTGAAAAGTGGAGGCCACCACATGTTCATCATTTTTAATACTAAGGCCCAAGGATTTCTCAAAAGTGATAAATGTTTCTTGATGACATGGAATACAAGCTAAACCAATATCCTTAACAGGTTCATCATCAACATCATAAATGGGGTCTTTGTCAAAGCAGTATCCAGTAATCTCCCATTTCCCTTCTACAACATGCAAGTAATATTCAATGTAAATTCTCAAAGGAGCCATGGGACCACCTTTCTCTTAAAGGGGATCCAAAGGCATATCATTAAGAATAATATCCTTGATAGAAGAAGGGATAGCCTCAACTTCACTTTCCACAAATTTTGCTTCTTCATCGGTGTCATAGATAGGATCTTTGTAAAAAAGATGGCCCATGATCTCCCACCTCCCTTATTCAATACGCAAGAAATCACTAATGTCCAAGGGGTTAATGTTGTTGTCTTTATCAAGGTATTTGATATATACAATGTCAAAGATAACATCCTTGAAAAATATGGGGCTATCTTAGATTTTACTTTCTAGGAAACCTTCTCCATCAAACTCCTTATCTTGCTTCCATTCAATATCTCCCTTAATGTCTTCATCAATGATCTTATCTTAATGATATAGAAAGGGATGATCTTCTTCCTCGTGATCCTCCTTGTGTTCAATGAAGGCTTCTTTTTGAAAATCAATAACCAATTTTGGGAAAACCTAGTCCTCAATTCGATAATGCTCCAGAAAGTTATCAAAGAATGCTTCAATTGATGAAATACTCCTAGACTTGAAATTATACAAACATGAGTCACGACCTTGAAGGGGACCTTATGAACAACATCATGAGCACATCATGATGATCCACATCATATTTTGTGGTATATGTAGCAAATCTTGTCACATGATTAATAACAAAATATGGATCACCATCAAACTTAGGCACCCCGAGTATTGTGCGTAAAGTGACACAGTTCAGGTACCCAGGAATGCTAGCGATGTCCAAATCAGGGATATCATCAATGTAAGAAATTCTATTAGGTTACACATATAGTCATGTAGGAGTCTCTAGGGTGAATTCAAAGATGCCTTGAAAGATGCTTGCTTCACCCTACAAGTATTAACCTTGAGGGTCAATGAAGAACAAGGGATTTGTTCTTATAATGGACTTGCCAAATGAGGACCTATATTTTCGTTAAAGGAATTACCTCTTCAAATGTTTAACTGAGGAGGTAGACCTGCTCATCCATGATAATGATGCCAAAAATGTTACCACACAATCTAGCTAGGCGCTAGGAGGGGAACCTATGGGACAACTACTAGACCTAGTGACAACAATGGGACAAAGACCCACTGTCACCTCAGTTGATGTCCCCTACTATTTACAAACTTTCACTGATGGGGGGAGTCCCAATAGGAAGGAAATAACTTGAAATGGATATCTCAATAACTAGGTATGAAGTGATTTCACAAATCCCGTTTAAGGAGAGACACAATAAAAGCTCAATGCTTCAAAGAAGTTAACATGCTCTCCAAGAAAGAACATGGGGTGAGAATATCAAGATCTAGGGTTTGAGATATGCAATGACAATATGTATTCCTAAGATCAAGACTCCAAATGATGGGGTAGGACCTCCCAAAGAAGCTCTATGTGAAGTTTTAATACTTCCAATAGGCTCTTCACTCCCTTTGAGAGACATAGAAAAGACTTGTGCTAGACCTAGGGTTTTATGAATAATCATGGGGATAAATACTTCCAAGGTATTCACTAGGTCAATGAAACAGGGGAGAAATAATTTTTAATGATTTATTCCAATGAATACTAAGCTCATACAACCCTAAAAAATAGTCCCCAAGGTGAGAGAGAAAGACCTAGGTTTTCCCTATTAGATTAACACCTAGGGCACGAGATTGTATGGATGAAACTCATGTGGATGCCCACCAAACATGGAGAATAACTAGCCTAGACCCTGAGCTTAATGTTTGGACCCTTAGATTCCCAAAACATCACCTCCCTAATATTTCGTTGCAAGCCCTATATTTCCGCCCTACCTTTAGGGGACTGAAAATTAGGAGGAAAAATTATGGAGAAAGAGGATTTTGATCACTAAAATCCTTGGACTAGTACCTAATCCTTTGGGCTATGGAGTCCTAGATGTGTTCGATTGGCCAAATTTGTCCTCAAGGAGGTCAAAGGTTGATGCCCTAACTACCAACCTTAAAAAATTACCTACTATTAGAATATGAAGTTTCATGAAGAAAAATAACATTTCATAACTAAGAAGATTCATTACATGTTGTATCATGAGTAACATATGCAAGAGCCAACCAAATGGCTTCCAAAAAAACATTCAGAAAAATTAGGGGACAATATCATTTATGTTAGTTGCATCAACTACATACATTAGACATTTTCAAGAGAAATATTTTATCAACAAAGGACTTACAATATAATCATGCAATATATCCATCCATATTCAAGAAGTATGTCCAAGAATAGATAAAAATTTAGCTCCAAATATCATAGTGCATCCAAGGCACTCCAATAGCTTCCAAAGAAAAAGTGTGAGTTATTTTACAAGAGAAGAATCTAAGTGATGATGATCAATTCTCACAAATAAGGCTCACTTCTATTTATATGAGTATCTCTAAGTAAAATTCACCTAGTGAGACCGCAAAATTGTAAAATAATGTGTTAAAAATAAGTCTTGGTCATAAACTGAACAAGTAGCTATCACAAGTTATGAATTAGGCATCCATATGCAAGCCGAGTTGATGATGTCATGATGATGTAGGGTCATTGAAGGGCCACTTTGAGTCCTCTAAATACCATGATGAGAGAGAGGGCTCCAATAAATATGAATTAGGGGATGACCCCTAATTTTCCATGTAAGTCATCATGTGGGGCCCCAAAGCAGGTTTGGGGAACAAATGTTGGTCTCATGGGTATCCAAATGAAATAAAATCTTGTACAATGCTCCAAATGAGGGCTTCGATGATAATTCTTTCCCTCCCATGTCTCAAGGGTGAGACAAACCTCCTATGGACCTTGGATTAGATGCCATAATCATAATAAGTTGACAAGGGCACATTGGTCCATGTGCATCATCTTGCAAATAATGTGGGGAAATGAACAAACTGTTGAAGGTGATGAAGGTTCCCATGGCATGAAATGATTCTCTAACACATGATGGAGTCCCATGGCTCTCAACGCATCCCCTATGGGTGTCAATATCATCCTTTGGTGGGCTTTGGCCCTAGTTAAGCTTCCCAGACCATGATGAAATCGCATGCCAATTACATATAATATCCAATGTGCTTCCTCACCATCAGGTACACTAATTCATTAGTGCTTCTAAGTGAACCAAGCTTGTTAATAAAGGGCACATTGAGACTTCATAATGGGCTTCCCTTCCAAATTTGGGGCTTTAAGCTTGTAATAATGTTACCTCCCTAGGATGGAGTGGCTAATAAACAAACCTATTAGGTGTTCTCAACCCCTAAGGGGAACGATAGGTCCAAGGTACATCCTTCAATTGATAGGGGTGATGTGAATAATGATGAGATGGATAGGGGCACATGGGTCTCAAATACAAATACCATGGGATCAAGGATGGTAATGATGAGGGATGCCCACATATTTAGGTGTAAAAATGTAGCAGGGAGCAATCGAGGATACATGAGTTACCCCAAACTTTGATTTTCCACCCTTCTTCATTTTCCTTTTGGCTTTTCTTGATTTTTTCTTTGTATTAATACTTGGGGATTCAAGAGATGGGAGCATGTCGTGTATAATATAAGCAATGATTAACCCCTTAAGGTGGGTAGTTCATCGCCCACCATGGGTTGGAACATGCATGGGTTCCTTGATGATGTGGGGGAATTCATGGGGACCTAGGAACCAAGGTGATGGACATAATGATAAGGGGTAGATCTCATGTTTAGATTTTTCCCACATGCTATTTTAATCTCCTAACCATCCTTTACATTTTATAATATATATATATTTTTTGTTTCTTGCTTGTGGACATGATATGCTTTTGAACATTATTTTAGTTGCATCAACCTCAGAGGAAACATTTCCAGGCCCAACTGAAACATGTGGAAAAGGGGAGGGGGTATACCAATGCCTTGTGGACCCAATGGTGATGTGGATCAAAGTGCGGATTGACGTGAAAAATGTGAAATGGGAAAACATGACAATGCTACTGAAATCGGGGTTTCCCAAGTATTTCCCTTCCTGAATAATCCGAATAGAAAATGGCATCAACCCATGGTATTCATCCACCCATGTTATTCATCCACCCATGGAATTTACCCATGGTATTGTAAGTGGCATCCACCCATGGTATTTATCCACCCATGGTATTCATTCACCCATGGTATCTTCCCATGGTCAATTCCATGGGTGAATGAATACCATGGGTGGATGTCACAATACCAAGGGAAAATACCATGGGTGAATGAATACCATGGGTGGATGCCACTTACAATACCATGGGTAAATTCCATGGGTGGATGAATAACGTGGGTGGATGATGGATGAATACCATCGGTTGATGCCATTTTATATTCGGATCACTAAAGCTATAATCCAATATGGGAGATCCCACAAGACTAGGATTGAGGATTAACTCCCCATTTAAGGTGAGGGAACAAGACTACACTCAAAACCTTTCCTTCTTCAAGTCAACCAATAATCCATGCCCAAAGTGCCCAAGGAGAAACAAGCATAAACACCTAATTGCACAATGAAAAACATACCTTTAGGATTGAATTTACTACCTTCAAACATATTCTCTCGATAGATGGGCAAGGGGACATAGGACTGGCTCAAGGAGTGGATATCCAATGGAACAATATCAATTAAATTGGTTGTTGTCAAGGGCTACATACTGTCAGTTGAAGATAAATCTAGGAGAAAAATTCTCCTATGGGTTCACTCAGTGGGTAACAATACCTACATTTTAATTGAGAAATTTGAGTAATGGAAGAAGTTGTAAGCAAATTTAGTGGGCATTGGTATCTCCAGTAGTTGGTTCCTACAAATATTTGCAACAATGCGGATTGGTGTCTACAAAGATCTGTAAGAGTAGGTTGGTGCCTACCAAGGTTTATATAAGTGGGGATTGGCATCAGATTGGCATCTCTAATAGTTCCGACACATCTCTGAAGGTTTGATATTTCATTATTTTGGTTTTTGACCAAACATAAAGGTAAACTCTACAATATGGTTGAACTTATCAAATGGTTACTTTAGATTTATGATTTCACTTAACATGTCATTTTTCCTATGTTAAAGTAAGGTAGGATGAATAAGCTCTCTAAAAAAAGCATTAGACAATACTTGTATTTCTTGAGTCATTGATGTGATTACATTTATGCATTAGATTACTTGTTTTGGTTTTCTTGTTTGTTTTCCTAGAATTTGATACTTGTTTTTTGTGTCATGGATGAAGATCTTAGTGATGAAACATTGGCGATTCAAAGGTTATCAAGTACCCCTGAGAAGAGCACTTGTCTTGTAGTTGGAGCTAGAGGTTGACCCTCTTTCAACAAGGGTACTCCAGAACTTTTTGGCCTCCCCATATAATCCCAAAGGATGTGCCTTATAGCCTTGTACATCCCCATGTGGGTGTGTGTTACATTTGTGAAAGTGACTCTCAAATCCCCATTGGTGTGGACAACCATGAGCTACTCCCAATTTTGTTCCATTCATGATATTATTTGCTTTTTGGCACTGCTTACAACCCACTAGTAAGTGGTAACACCCTGCCTTAATGGGTATTCTTATACCCTAGGACAATGTTGCAAGTATCATGGATATGAAACTACTAGGACTCATGGTTTAAGGGAGTGCTTGTGTCATAAAGCCTTGTAAGGGTGATCACCATATGTAATTTTCCTTAATAATATCCCTCCCGATATTGCTGCACCCGCTTATCCCACATGTGTTTTGTGTCTCTTATTTATTTTTCACTCCCCTCTTCCCTTAGCTTTGCATCTTGATAGTCTCACATTTTACAATGCATTTGTGTCTCCCAAGGCATCATGTTACATATTTTGTGGCAAAGAGGGTGTCCATATGATTCTCTTTGCCAAGATGAACCAATTGTCTTTCGAAGAAATTAGGACACCTTCAAATATATCTAGTTAAAATAATGGCCTTGCTTTGGGGCCAAGAGGGATTTCCATGTGGCATTGCAATCAACCATATTTGAAGACCAAAGATGAGGTGGATAAAGAAGAAAAGTCAACTAAGTACCATCCCCACTCCAAATCAACCCAACACTCAATCTAGATGACACCATTAAAGCACTTTCAAGCATTTATCACCACACATAGGGCATGACATCATATTCTCCTTGGTCATTGGATGAAGTTTAAGAAAATATCATGACAAACATTTCAACATTGAAGCCTTATTATGGAAGTTGAAGCCCCCAAGATCTAGAAGGTCAATATTTTAACTCAAAATCACTCAAGAAAAGGTCAAAGTACTCCAAATCAGCCTATCCATTAACATTCCAAGTGAAGAAAGGGAGGAAAATCCCTCCTAGGTAGTGAATTAAGCAAGTTAAACAAGACATTTGTAAGGATTATGAAGGAAATTAAGCCCCTAAGGGATAATTCAAGCATTATCAAGACAAAAGTAATTCAAATTTCAAGTGTTTCTTCAACAATTAATGTAGCCATTAGTTATTTTTTTACCATTGGAGAGATGCTAGGAATAATTCAAGCATTATCAAGACAAAATTAAGTCAAATTTCAAGTGTTTCTTCAACAAGTAATGTAGCCATTAGTTATTTTTTACCATTGGAGAGAGGTCAATTAATATTCCAGGAAAATAAGCAAGGTCAAGGAGTCCGTTCCATGTTCCAAGTATTCCTAAAATTCTTTCAAGCCAAATTAAGAGAGAATCCAAGGGAATGTTGCATCCTCAAGGAAAATTTATTTCTTCTATGTTTGATGTCACTTTATTTACTGAGGATTTTATGTTCAATTTTTGAGCTTGGAAAGTCATTCCCATGCCTCATGGAAGTTCTTTGACTTATAATATAGGAATGGGCCTTAATTCAAGACATGAAGGATAATAAGCATTATTTGAACCTTTATTGGAGCTATTTTTTTAGGAGTTGTCCACTTTTGTCCTAGCCATTTGAGCATGGAAAAAAATTCAAGGAACATTGCCATGCAACCATAAGTGGAATGCTTTGTCATCTATGGTCAAAACGACCCCTCTTGGCCACATTGATGTAACATTTTTGCCTCTATTGAGGTTTTACTTAATGTAATTTTGAAAAAATTAAGTTTTGACTTAGCTTCCAAGCATTTTGTGGATGACAAATTGCTTATTTTGTGGGAGACCAAGAAAGAATTTTTGAAGAGCCTGATCTATAAATATAGGTTTTCTACTCAGAAAATTATTGTGAACTTGTTGAGATCTATCAAAATGTGAAATTTTGATGAGAAAAAGAGTTTACATGCAAATTTTCTTCTCTTACTTGGTTGATCTAAAATATTTAAAGTTACTACAAGGCTAAGGAAATCAATTCATGAAGGCTTGAATGAAGAAGGTTGACGGTTTATTTCATACCATTCTCTTAATTCATACAAGTCTGGGAAAATTTTAAGGGCTAATATTTGCAAGTGGGCTAATTTTCCATGTTTTTTCCAAAAAAATGATTTGCCAATTTCTATTTTTTCTAAAAATGATTTGCCAAAATTTTATAGTATAAAATTATTTACCCTAAATTTCACTAAAATTTTATACAGACTATATAAAAAAACAATATAAATTTGAATAGTTTTACAAATATATCACCAAATATTTTATAGTTTGCATATTAAGGACTAGTAAGATTCACCAAGGTTAAACTCTGAGATGAATTTCCATCCTTAAAATTTTCCCTATTACAAAGTACAACATTCTCTTTTGGGATATGTTTAGTACTCCCCTTGAGGGTACATATCCTTATCTTGTATAATTGTTAATTTATTTGATTGGAGGGATTCATTCCATAAGAAACCCTCTTAGTAGAATTTTGGTACCATTTTGTGTCTTGTCTTGATTCTAAGAACTATGATACCAAATCTCAGAGTAACATGATTTCTTGTCCTTAATTCTTGTGGAAAATAGATCATACCCTTATTCTAGCAATTTATAATCATTTTTTTTTCAAAAATTATTATTTTTGTAAATTTGTGTTTGTAATTAAAAAAAAAACCCTCAACAAATTATATATTCCAAAAAATCGAAAAGATTCCATATAAGAAAATACAAAAAAATATTTTAATAGTGAATTTATTCACTAGTCATGGGTTTAATTTGCATCAATTGATCATCTTCATTGGATAAACCACTATAAATTTTGATTTTGGGAGGCCCTAGAGCCCTAAGGTTGTACGATCCCCTTTGCCTTCTATTTCCATGCTAACATTATTTCCAAGTGTTTCAAGCCTTATTACAAGTTTTGGAAATTATTTACAACAACTTTTGGGATACATGAAATTGAAGCTAAATCCTCATGTATCCTTTTATAATTGATTTAAAGGTGTCTTCATTGAATATTCATTGTCTTTAAATCAGGTCTGCTCATTCATTTGGACTAAGTCAATTTTCAATGCTCATGGTTGAGGGTCATTTTATGAGTAGTTAACTTGCAAATTAAATATCTTTTCAAATACTCATCCAAATTTGGTGTTATTGTGATAATTGGAAATAATTTTCATAGTACTAACACTTCCAACCAGATTCCTTGAGTTTAAGATCTACTAAGAACTAGTTTTTCCGAGCACAATCTTCAACAATTACAAAAATTGTAGGTTTGAAAAGCAAGCTTATCTCCTTCTTATAACCTTATGAATTGGGTATAACACTTCCAAATAATTTCTTATTGTGGTAAGAAGTCTCAATACTCAATTTGTGGTATTTTCCAAGCTTATTTCATTGATCCATTGAGTATTTTCTTTGTTGATTTGCGATATAGTTCTATTGTTACATCTTTTATCATATCAGATTTGGTTATTAAATTAACTCCTACATCTTCCATATATGTGTACTTTGACATTGGTTTACTTATACTTCTCACTAAGTGTGTGTTTGTAGGGATGTTGGCCTTGGTATTTCGTAGGAGTTATCCTAAAGCGAGAGGAATATAAGAAGGTGGCAATGTGTGTGTTCCCATCTCCAAATATTTACATACAAAGGATAGTACCCTGGCTTATCTCCTAAGAAAACAAGCTTTTCCCAATTAACTCTCGGAAAATCATTTTCATAAACACACACACACATATATGACCTACTTAAATATATATCATTATCTACTTACATGTGTGTGTGTGTGTGTGTGTGCATGCACACATTTAAGCAAATCATGACACACATACACAAACACTTAAGCAGGATACATATCCCATCGCTCCCGTAAGCTTTAAGACATAATTCGATAGCTTTCCACGCTTTAAGACATAATTCGATAGCTTTCCACACCAACGACATTTACCACACCCTTCCAAGGTCTCAAATTAAGGAAAACCTCCCTATCTTCTCACCTCTAAACGAGGATACAACATAGTTGTTCAATTCTAAAGCTAGCCTAGCAAAGGCCAATCACATAAGAGATACTAAAGAGCCTTAAAACTCAATTACACATCTTTAATAACTTTCCACTAATTAAGACTATACACATCAATAGTAATATAGTAACACAATTTTATGAATATCTCTATAGTAGAATTCACTCTCATAAGAAATTACAACTAGTAATCAAGCACGAGTAAACATTATTCCAACTCATCATTACATACATACTCAACAACCCAACATAGCAATATTCATGAAACTTTGAACATATAATGTCATTTCATAGAAGAGAAATAAATACACTTATGGAAATCGAAAACTAAAAAATGGAGAACCACTCTCCACACAACCATAGGCTCAACTACACTGTAGTTTTTTGAATCATTCCAACATTAATAGGGTCCATTGTAGGGTGGATTCATGAAGATAAATCTCCTTCATACATAGAAATCATTATACTCCCTTGGGGTCTATTATCATTCACATGGTCGCTAGAACATGCTTGCACAATAAAAAAGGGAGTCCTTCTCTAATCCCATAATTCCTCGATACTTCTCCTTTCTTAGTGATTTTCATGCTATCAAAAAAATACTCACTACAACCACACACTTTGCAACAACATTCTCTCCCATCTTCTCCAACCACTACTTTGCATGAGAATTTGGGATCCAATACCCAGATTGCGTGGTCAATTCCAAAGTCTCTAGATGGGTGTATTACCTCTAGAGTAGTTTTGTACCACTCCCATTCTTTCTCATAACTAAAAGTAGTTAGGAGTTCAACTACCAATCTAATTTCTAAGGATAAAGGAAAATGAACATTTAATTCAAGGTAAGACAAGGAATTTCCCAATTCCCCCTTACAACTTCCTCTAGGCATTGAGATTTGTGTAGGATTCTCTCTTCTTTAATTTTTGGGAATATAGCCAAATAAAATGCATTACATCATATAGAAGTTTCGTAAGATATCCATGCTGGCCATTCCAACAATATACTTCATAATTACAACTACAAAAAAGGGGTTGAAATAAGGTATTACATTAGCTTCCTAACCATGTTTCACATTTATGTGGGTGTGATAGACCAAGACCACTAGAGCTAGAGCATATAAGCAATGCAAAATTCATTAGCATATCCATACATTTGCAAAACAAGCTTGAAAAATCCAACATGAGCAATCAAGAAACATAGGAACATATTGTCATTACATTAGTGCTAAATGGCACAATAAAGGATTGATGGTAAGCTATTGATACATATACATCCTACAAGCTTGTAAAATCCAACATGAGCAATCAAGCAGCATAGGAACATATGTCATCACATTAGTGCTAAATGGCACAATAAAGGATTGATGGTAAGCTATTGCTACATATACATCCCAAGTAATTTCAATGTCATAAGCCATCATATGTTATAGGATCTTATGTCAAGCATGAGAATTAGTCATTGGTAACATATTGAATTCAATGATAAAAATGATTAGACATCTTAGGCATATTAATAAACAAACCATGTAACCATGCATTGGCAAATTGTGGCATATTCATACTTTAGTGCATACTAGGAGAATACATTACAGTGCCTAGTTGGGCACATGGGCCATTGATTATTAACTAGTGTGAAATTAGTCTTTATTAGAGTTGGGGGGTCTATTAAATTTTTCTATATGTACATCATTATGATACTTCACAAAATTTTGTTGTTAGAGTAGTAGTCTTAAAAAATTTAGGATAAGGAGGGTGTCAAAAGATTTGAAATTAGTGACCATGGAAAGCAATTGTGACATAGAAGGCCTTGGAAATTAACAAGATTTGGCCATTATATTAATTTGGACATTGAGATTGGTTTACTATTGTAGGGAAAGGGTTGATAAAGAAAAATTTTCATTTCCTATGTAAGCAAGAAGTTGATGAAGAAAGATTTTTATACATGGGTGATTTGTAAGATAAAACTTTACATGATAATTCATTGCTAGAAAGAATGGTGCAAACACACTTTCAATCCTCACCCTCATCCATGAGGGTGCACATGGTGGTGGAGAATGCAAAATCTAAAGGTGGAGATGGGGATGGGATGGTCTCACATATTAAGGTGCACATATGAGATTAAACCTATCCTCACCCTCATCCATGAGGGTGCACATGGTGGTGGAGAATGCAAAATCTAAAGGTGGAGATGGGGATGGGATGGCCTCACATATTAAGGTGCACATATGAGATTAAACCTATCCTCACCCTCATCCATGAGGGTGCACATGGTGGTGGAGAATGTAAAATCTAAGGATGGAGATGGGGATGGGATGGCCTCACATATTAAGGTGCACATATGAGATTAAACCTCTTGATGTATATTTATGATGTAACACTTGAAGTACATGTATCATAATTTGTAATAAAATATAAGAAACAAATACGTAAAAGAGCGTTCATGGCTTATATACTCTTTTGATTATGGAGGATGTAGCTTATATACTTATATACTCTGTTGATTACGGAGGATGTAAAATCTAAAGGATGGATGGGGATGGCCTCACAAATTAAGGCGCACATATGAGATTAAACTTATTGATGTAAATGTATGAAGTATCACTTGTACTTGTACTTTGGTGGTTCTATAGATGCAAAGTAATTCTAACAAATGCCAAGGTTGAAATCATTATTTCCTACCTGCAATTATCTATTTCATACAAATACCAAGGTTGAAATTATTATTTATCATGCATATTATCCAATCTGTAAACTACTAGAATGCTCAGGCTGCTTAAATGGAATCACTTTGATGGTTCTACAGATGCAATTATCTAATTCAAACAAATGCCAAGGTTGAAATCAGCACAACCAATTAGTGATCTTATTCATAATTGATTGGAGAGCGTGGGGTAATGAAATTGAATTAAATTCAAGAACTAAACTATCGTTCAATTCTAATATATTTTGTCCAGTGGTACATGTACTGTTTTGTGTTTAATAACACTGACCAAGTTTGCTTTCTTGCCACCAAATATATGATGCTAAACTTGCCTACAATCTGAAATTGAACCTTAAATTGAGTCAGGTAAATTTGAATTTGAAAATGAACACAACCATATTTTTATATCCAAAATACCATTCCAACCGAGATTGTGAATATATCCATGAGATAGAAAGAGGAGTGAATATTTATATCATATTTTGAATCCAATCTGCAGACTACCCGATTCTCCAATACTTCAAGAACTGATACGAAGCGGGAATCTTTGCTTAACTGCATAAACCTATACTGCAACTCCTGCAAAATACATAAACATCAAAGCATCTTGAAAAACCATTTCCAATATATACAATGCGCATATACATATAAAACTATGCACTAATTCGCATGAACTCTGACAGCATAACCATGGCTCCAAATCTGAGTTAAATCGAGAAAGGTTTAATATGATGACGGTTAGATAACCAAGGAAGCCAAACTGCAAAAATGAAACGATTTACTATGATATGGTATTGCAAGGTGACAGATCTGCGAACTGCAATAAGAGGAGTAGGAATCATTAAATATGATAGCAAATTTGTTAACTGTATCAAAAATGGAAAAACAGGTTTGTTAATTGAGGGTGAGTAGTATCCTTCTGCCACATAGAATTCACATAACTGAATTGAAATTTGCTACTAGCACTTTGGTTTGTAATTACATTTCTTTCTTTGATACATAAATAACATATATAAATACACTAGTCTTAAACATAAAAAGTCCATTTAAATATTTACAAAAATACTAGCATAAATCCCTATTTCTATGTCCTAGATTGAAGTGCTCATCATACGAGGTGAGCTACTCACTTTCTGCACAGAAAACAATGAACTGCTAGTCTAATAGGCGTAAGAAAGAGGAATGAGGTGTTGCAAATCATATGAATATAGTTCATGTGTTAAAAAAATCTCTAAAAACTTGTTGGATAGCCTCACCTGTATTTGTTTCCCTGCCTGCAATCTCATGAGATCCATTATAATTCACAAGATCTGTAATTGTGCTGCCAAATCCATAACCTATTGGTAGATATCCTCTTGATTTGGGTGCACTTGATTTCAGTTTCAAATCTCTATTGCCAAGACTGTCATTTGTCTCACTGCCTTCTCTTGCATATCTCCAAATAGATGAGCTATATGGTGCAACCCAAGTGCTTTGCCTTGCATCACCACATCCAACTGAACCATAACTACTCTCTGCAATTCCGAATCCATAGCTCCCACTGCAGTGAACAGAGCAGTTGTCAATTGCTTGTCTAGTAGCAGTGGGAGATGAACCCCAAGTTCGAGCTCCACCAAAGCAATACATGTTTGAACCCCCTTGAGCTCCATAACACGTGAAAGTCTCTGTGTTGCCACAACCAATACCTCCATTGCTCCACATGTTTGTACCAACAGTAGGGCTACTAAATTTCCCATTCCCAGCATAGCTAAAGAGGCCTCCATAGAGAGAAATATTTCCAAGCCCATTGCAACCACAGCCTCCAACCATACCAGGCCAATATTCTGCACAAATGCCAAAGCCACCACCTCTAGTCCCTCCTGGAGAATGACCACTTATAATATCCATTCTCGCCCTAGAATTGCCTGCAGGGTTGGAACTGCATACTTGACGAAACCCAGAGCTGGAATTGCCTCTACCTGCAGCCATAGTCAGCCCAGCTGCAGGGCTTCGAGGAAGGCTGATTGAGAGCTCCTTGGGAATTGCTTTCTTAACCTCCACAACCTTGCCTTTCAGCTCATGAAAAGTGTTTTGCATAACATTATCCACTGCATCTTCTGAGTCATAAGTGATGAAACCAAACCCACGAGGTCTCTGTGTATTTGGGTCATAAATCACCACCACATCAACAATTGTTCCAAACTGCTCAAAATATTCTCTGAATTCTTTCTCTGTAACAGTTGATGCCAGGCCACCAACAAATACCTTCTTTGTTTTTGTCTGCAAAGCTGGCCCAGAGTCACCGCTGCTGGTGCGAGTTAGACTTTGTTGGTCATCTTTAGGGACAGCCTTTTTTGCTTCCACCTATATATGGGATACAAGCAAAAGAGGTTGCATTATAAATGATCTGAGAAACCTATGGATGCAGTGTGCTGGTATCAAATATTTATTACTTGACAATATCAAACTAACAAAATGCTGTTAAACAGTCAAACAAGTATCAGTATGTGTGAGGGTCACATTCACAAGCCCATAAATTAAGATAGATCTTAAATAAAATTATTTTCATTTCATGCAGTATCTGTTCAGCAACTCTATCAGGGATAAATTATAGTATCTTTATCTTTTCATTAAATTATCTGTAAGGATTTTAATTCACCCTACTTACTCAGGCATATTGGCTGGTGCAGAGTGACATTAAGGCAGGAATAACTTTTTTTTCTCTAGCACACGCACATTGAACATTTTCTTGCCGTGAAATACAATATCTTGTGTTTGCTCACATTTATGATGAAGTAGACCTGAGTTAATACTATGAAAACATTCTCAATGAAAAAAAGTTTGAAAATTTGCTATATGAAGGAAGGAGACCTAAGTAAATACTATGAAAACAATCGTGCTTCATAATTCAAAGAGGATAAGGATTTTCACAAAATGCTTCCTATTATCACTGCCAATGTGCAGCAAAAGTGCCCTCCACATAATAAAAGTATAAGAATGGAATATAAAAGGCCTACAACACTCCTTATTCAAGGATGACAAGGATATTTTTTTAACAAGGTGCTTCCTATTATCACTGTGCAGCTAACTTGCCCTCCCCATTATGAGAGTATACAATGAAATATAGCTGGCTTACAATACTCAGAAAGATCTCGTCCCGCTATACGAAATGGTGCGTTATCACAGATGAAGCAGATTGCAAAGGTATGAAATTGTCTTCATAGGTAAAAGAACAGGGAATTTATAATAATAATAATAATAATCTAATTTGCGTTATCACAGATGAAGCAGATTGCAAAGGTATGAAATTGTAAGCAGATTGCAAAGATATGAAATTGTCTTCATAGGTAAAAGAACAGGGAATTTATAATAATAATAATAATAATCTAATTTTAAAATTCCAGTCAAGTTAGACACACCAAATTGGTGTCTGAAACACCCCTGCTTTATCTACTGAGACAACATTGACTACACCCATATATAATGCTTTACCAACTAAGATACCATTGACTACATCTATATATAGTGGCAATGTCTGCTACTTACATTTACATTTTTTCCAACGGATTACCCTATTTACTCAAACCTGGACAGACATCGTAATACATTTAATGCTATCATTGCAGAGTACAAGCTGTTCAATTCAGTTCCCAAATTGCATGTGAATTTTATGTGGGGTGTTTGATTATGAGTCAAAAACACAACAGAATCATGAAAGAAAAACCTAATGGCACTCTATAGTATAAATGACTAACCTAACATGTCTGCAAGTCTGTCAAAGAATAAAACAATACAGTCATGTTCCATATGTATTGCAAGGATTATCAGCTTTAGTTTCTAAATCCAATACACAACGTACCGTTCTGCCATCGATGGTATGTTTCAGTTGAACGACTCTCTCTGCAACTGCAGAGTCAGAGAAAATAACAAAACCAAACCCCCGAGATCGCCCAGTGCTTCTGTCCTTCATGACCATGGCGTCCACCACATCTCCAAAGGCCTTGAAATGATCCTTCAGCCCCTGCTCTGTAGTCTCCCATGAAATCCCACCAATGAAGAGTTTCCCCTCTTCCAACCCCATTCCTAGCTTGCAACATGCAACCCAATTAACAGAAATTGATAAAAGGAAAACCAAAATGAATGGATTATGGACCTCTGCAGCAAACTAAGTCCCACACCTTACGAGATTCAAACATTAAAATTGTGCAGGACAAAGAAGGCCTGAGATGATGTCAGGCCTCCAGGAGATGAACCAGACTTGCTCCAAATGCATGGGAGGGGCGAAGCAATGACGCACACATAATGGTGCAACCATACGAGCGGTTACAGTAACAGCAACATCGAAATATGTGGACGTTTGTTAACAGGATTTGATTCTCCATTGTTCCTAGGACTCTACGAACGCTGACTCAATCTTTCTTTGCATCGTACTGACTACCTTCTTATTTTGTCAGGTTGTTTTGAAAATAATAATTCAATTTGTTTTTAGTTCGTGGGCAAAGCCTTTTATAGTTATTGGTTGTTTTTTTTGCTTTTAATTGCTTTTTTTTTTCAAATAAATATTTTCCTATTATTTAAAATTTTATGTTTTAAGGTTATTATTTAGGAAAAATATTAAATAATGTTATTATATTATTTGTATATGGTGAATGTGTGGAAGGTTCTTTTTAAATTTATAATTTTTTTAGATGGCTTTGTAACAGAAATTTTATATATTTTTCAGTATCATTTGAGTTGATATTTTGTGTTAATATAGTAAATGTCGAGAAGATTTTCATTTTTTTTTTTAATATTTTTTTTTACTCTTTTTTTTTATATTATTTGATATATTTAAAATATGTTTATGAATTTTGATTTTGCAATATGTTTGATATTATTGTTATGTAAATTTAAAATAAATTTAGAAGGTAATTAAAAAAAATATAAATATAATAATTTTGGGTAAAATTATATATATATATATATATATATATATATAATATATATATTATTTAAAAAAAATAGTTATAATTTATATTATAAAGTGTTGCAACTAATATATATATATATATCATTGTTAAAAAAAATTATTAGGAAGAATTCCTAGTATTAAAGTTTGACATTTTATTTTTACATGGTTCTTTTCACAAAGATATTAGTGGATTATACTATAAGTTTATATTATAATGAAAACACTTAGTAATAAATAAACTTTAAAAAACATGAAACACTATTCGATAATCCCTAGCTACACATGTGCTTCATTTTACTTTAGTTCGGTGTTGGCTGACTTTTAATCCACAATCTCCATCTCCACGTCTTCGGGATATTGTTGTAATTTCTCATCCTCTTTGGTGATTAAAGATCCAATGGACCAAATGAAAGTACACTTAAGATAACTATATGTGGATTTGATTCCTTCCCCAAAATTATGGAACACAAAGTGAGATTCTTCATCTTCACAAACTTGTTGGAAGCTTTGTTCTCATGACAACCATGAATTACAATTCAAGGTGTTCTTATTAAAACCCCAACTTCAACGATTTTCCTCATTTGAACTAGATTATTTCAAGATGTTGATGACCACTTATTTATCTAACATAGATTGCAACTTTTTTCATGTAATACCTCTTTAGTGCAAAACACAACATCAATTCAAGCATCAAAACCAACTTTAATATGACAACAATCTCAATGATATGGAATGTTAGTGAAATCACATGGTTTTGCACCACCAACCTAAATTAATGTACGTCATAGCCTTTAACACCGCAACTTGCAAAAAGAATAGTACCAAACAAAGTTCAATAACATAACTTTGTAGGAAAAGCAATATCAACTTGGTGCACCAACCACTAAGGCTTTAAAACATCTAATCAATATCATACCATGCAACATGTAGACAACACACTTAGTCTTATATTATCTAGGTGCAACCTCAACATAATACATGATGACACACACATTATATGTATATCACATGCCATCCAACATAAAGTTATTAATATGTGAATATGTTTAGCATATAACCAACAAGAAAAGCTTGTAAAACCTTTTATACCATTTCTTCCTATCCATTCATTCTTAAAAAGAAATCCAATCTACATATTTTCATTCACAATATTATACTATATAAAAAACTTTTACTTCTATGAAATCAACAAAGAAGGCATAGAGATTGAGCAAAAAATGCAAGTGTACTTTTGTTGTATATGTTTAGTCATAAGCCTTATTCATATCACTATCACATGGATCTTAGGGCATCCAAATTGAGCAAAAAAATGCAAGTGTACTTTTGTTATATAAACATATATCTTAAGGCATAGAGATTGAGCATAAAAATGCAAGTGTATTTTTTTGATATAGACTTAGTCATAAGCCTTATTCATATCACTATCACATAGATCTTATAGGTTCTCTTTATGATAATTGAGGCATTTTATCTCGTTATGGTTCTAACAAACTTTGTTTTCAATTGTCTTGTATTTTATGCTTAGCATAAGTTAGATGTGTATCTTTTACTCATTATACTTTAGCCTTTAAAACAACTTTATTTGATGTCTAATGTAATATATAGTATAGATAACATAATTTCTATTTGTTATGTGTCCATATATTTAAGTGAGATTCAAATTCATGATACTAAAAGTATGATGTTTGAAAAAAAAAACAAAAACCTTGCTCTCCACAATCTTGCTAATGGTTTCAAAGCAAAAGGTCACTTAAATAGTGTGTTTTTTTAGTGGCATTAGTGCATGGGAAAGTATTTCAAAAACACAATTTTACTAAAGGATCTTACTTTTTGTACTTCATGTTTTTGTGAATGGGATAGTGTGTAAAATCAACTCAACAATACTTGTAAGTTGTTAGAGCATTTGCACACCAATGAGTTTACAACATAAGATTCATGCAACAACACAATCATGAGCTTATTGCAATTTCAAATGAGGCCATGTTACCAAAAGTTCAAGGTTCCCCTTACATCACTTTTATTTAGTCCAAAACTGAGCTCAAATGATGACACATGCCCATTTAGATATTCAAATTAATGTTTATTCTCTTACATCAAGTTTATGATGGATAAATTCCAAGTAACACAACAAAATTATACGTATCGAAAGTTCATTTAGATCTTGTAACAAATCATTTCTCCTTTACCTTCAAACTTTCCTCAAAACTTAAGCCACTCAAAGCGAGAACAAACTAGCTATTCAATAACAAATTTCTTGATGATTAGTTGCTTCTTGGTTAATAGTTTCAAGACTTATAAGAATAAAATAACTTTCATAACTTAAATTATGTGCTTGTGTGAGTGAATCACACAATTAATAATGCAAGGATTAATGTCACACCATTAATACATGGATAAGATTTGTTGAAATTGTCACAAGTCTTCTATGCACTGTGTTAAAGAATAATACATTTATAATTTGTTTCTAGTGTAAACTTGAAGCCAACCCTTAGTGTAGGAAAAAAGGATTATCACACCGTTAATACACATACAAGATTTTTTGAAATTTTCACAAGTCTTCTATGCACTATGTTGAAGAATACTACATTTAGTTGTTTCTAGTGTAAGCTTGAAGCCAACCCTTAGTGTAGGAAAAAAAAGGTAGTGCTGTTTTAGTCCAAAGCCTGTAGCTTTGTAGTTCCCACTATGTACGAAAATCCCACTTTTATCAATCTAACAAATCCAAAGGAAGAGTAATAGTTGTGATCTCACTTATAATTATAATTGTGGGTAAAACCATAACCCTTTACATTTCATATTGCACAATGATAATCAAAGGAATTTAATTGCATATGACATAGCTAAAGGCTTGGCTACTACATCATATACATCATATCCATGATCATACATTATTGGTTCGACAAATCAAGGAAAACAATTTTACATCACATTACAATGCATGTTTTACTATTTCGTCAAACCTTTCAAGAATGAAAGTTGATGTGATGAAGTGTCCCTTGCCACATTTGTGATACTTTTCTTCATAAAAAAAATTAGGTGGGAATGCAATGGTGTCTATGAAGCACAATTTCAAAGTGCACTTATTAATATTGGAAATAAACACTAAAAAACACCAAAAGTTATTATGAAGATGCAATTCTCTCTTATTTTTGTAATCTAGAAAACTTATTAGTTTGAACAAAACATTCATTTTTCGATTATTTTTACCTACAAGATTAATATGAAATAGTGGCACAAATGTGTTGGGTATGTGTTATATTATTTGCATGACTATCTCCATGTGCCATACGTTGTGTCAGTTGTAGGGAGGCACGTTCGCTGGTTGCAGGGCCCATCTTGTGTAAGCGTTTTGGGGGAAATGCCCTAAAAAAAGGGCAATTTTTTGCATCCATTTTTGGCAATTTTCAACACACGATTTTCAATTCCAGTGGTTTGTGGTGCATGGTGGTTCATCCCATGGTTTTATAATTCCGGTTAAGGAACTATAGTTGTATTCTAATCTAAGGTAAATGGATTGGTGGTTTATGGATGACATAAGATACACATATTGAATTGTAATATTGTAAAGAATAATATTTTGAAAATCATTTTGGTTTTCCTAGTTCGGGTTTCCATCATAAAATCTATGTGTTAATGTGTGTGTGTGTGTGTGTGCCATTGCATAATTTTATTTATTTATTAAGATTCTATTTGTGGCAATTAATTGTACACTGCCAATACATACACAATGCAATTAATCTTCATCACTCAACCTGCATAGTAGAAGCGATTTGTTACACTTATGTAGGATTACAATGTTGTGTGCAAAGATGTGGCAAATATTTGACAAACTAGTGTTGAATTATTAGGCTTGACACACAAATTGACATAGTTCTTGGTGCAGCCCTTCCTAGTGGACCCCCATTAATGCAAAACAATCCTAGAAAATGATGAAGTTCAAAGATAGTTTTAAAAATTATTAGATAAGGGACATGTCATGAACAAATTTTCTGGCAATGGTAGTAATTCTTTAATTTATGAAAGATGGGGTGTTTTCCATGTGCATCAACAATCATGCACTTAACAAGTTTATTGTTAAGAACCATTAACCAATATTGGACATATATGACTTCCTAAACAACATTAAAGGTTTAAATTTATTCTGTAAGTTTAAACCTATGCAAGTGAAGCAAAGCTTATAGATTCTCAGGAAAATAAAAAAGAACAATAATGGTACACAATATAAAGAGATTTACCCTACAAATCCTCAATTAGGAAAGGTAGCCTAACTTAGAGCCATGCCTCTACCCTTGACAGTGATATCCCCCAACTTGATGTTTCAGGTACTTGATTATGCATAAGCATGCTTCTTTTTTTTAATGTTTTAAGACCAAAAAACATTTGAAGAATTTTATTATTAGTAATTTATTACTAATAATGATGGATTGAAAATTTGTAATTATGATGTTTTGTTTTATGAATAAAGAAATTTGGAAAAATTAATTTTTGAGTATTAATGGTTGAAAGAGATGAGGATGAAAAATTATTAGTGAAATTAATTACCCATTAATAAGTCCTATGCATCTAATTTGGATGATTAGATTTATTAAGAAATTATGGAATTGGCCAATTAATTGTTTCCCTAAAAGACAAGGGGCTATCTTTAGGAGTGGGAAATAAAAGCTCATTAATGAGCAGATAGCTACCTATCGCATGTTGGTGAGGTGGAGGTAATTACTAACCGCCAAAAGATTGGTAGATGGGTAATTTACAAAATAATATTTTTTCTGCTTTCTTTTGTCTCTTCGTGAGAAATAAAGGAGATTGAAGAGAAGAAGTGTGAATAAGGCAAGAAGGAATTTTGCAAACCTGTTATGCTTGGGGGGATACTAGCTGAATTGTAGTATCAAGGTTGGGAGGAACTAAGTACTTAATTATTAATATTCTGTAGAAATTAGGTTGTAGATTTGAAACTGCTCATGCAGTTTTAATCAAAATCACAAGACACAAATCTACACTACTCTGCAAACATTATTTCAAATTTAGAACAAAAATTGCAAACATGCAAGAAGGAATACCACAACTGCAACAAGTATTTTTATTTAGAGAAAGAAATATTCTAAAAACTCCAATGCCTCTTGGATTAATAAAATGAAATAGAGATGTATTACAATTTCTTTTGTCAACTGAGCTCACCCTGCAAGTGCACAACCTATCTCTCTGCTCACTGAAGGCCTCTAACCCAAACTTAGCCAAATTTTTCCTCTACTTGAGCTCGTATTTCCTTGTGATTATCCTTGAGGAATTATCCCCTACTATTTAGGAAATTTCCTCAATTGAATTGTACAATTCCTTTAGCCTGATCATTTGACTGCATGCAACACTTGTACACTCAAGACTAGTCTACAACTGATGTTACACTGCCTTGGAATCTCCACCTCAACTGGGTAACTCAAATTCTCTACATGTACTAGCTATTTTGGGATGATTGATCAGTTAACTGGATGATCACTAAGTTTGAATGAAGTCCCACTACTTAACTGACCTTCCATTAGTTCCTCCAAAAGTTGGAACTAGGCTAATTGAAAACAACCTAAGATAACTAACCTTGATTGCTACAAATTAACAATCACACATGCAAAACTAAACTCTAACTCCTCCAACTCAAATTTACTGAGTAAACTGGGTGACACAAGCCATGTCACATAAGTTAACATCAACCAAGTTCTCTATTTATGTGGAAATTCAAATTTTCTCAATTTAATCAAGGCAAAATCAAATTGAGAATTTCTTGTTGCATTTTTTAACACTCCCTCTCAGCAAGAAAGGGATTATCAACCACCCTTATCCTACACCTATGGAACTCAAACTTTTGCCTTAACAAGGCCTTTGTCAAAATATCAACATCTTGTTCCTTTGTCGGAATGTATTGCAACAACATTATACGGCTCTACACACAATCCCATAAATGGTGATACTAGATATCTATATGCTTGGATCGATCATGAAAAATAGGATTTTCAGAGAGCTTGATGGAACTATGATTAACATAGTAGATCACAGTTGGATCCATCATCTGACCAAATAGTCCCACAAGAATATTTCTCATCCAGATCGCCTCACATGTTGCTTGAATGACAACCATGTACTCTGCTTCTGTTGAGCTAAGTGCCACAAATATTTTCTTCTTACTGTACCAAGAAACAACTGTGAACCCAACACTGAAAATTTCTCCTGATGTACTCTTCTGTTTTGATGGAATCCTTGCCCAATATTCAACTTTGAAGCCACACAACTTCACTTCCTCTGTCTGTCTGTACCATAGTCCAAACTAGGTAGTGCCTCTCAGGTACTGTAGAACATGCTTAGTTGCCCCCCAAAATAATTTGGTTGGCCTAACCATAGCTTGGGTCAACTGTTTGACTGCATAGAACATATATGATCATGTGTTCACAAGATACGTTAGTGGACCCACCAACTGCCGGTAAATAATAACATCCACTTCCTCACATGAAGTGGGTTCCTCTTTCGTCTAGTTGGTGGCTAGAGGTGTCTCCATGGGTTTGCAACTATCAATGCAGAACCTCTGAAGTATCTCATTGGCATACTTTCCTTGAGAGGCAAACAATTCCCCATCACCTTGCCATACTTCCAATCTGAGGAACTAGTGCATGAGACCCATGTCCTTCATTTCAAACTCTCTCGCAAGGTCCTCCTTGCAAGATCTTATTAGCTACTCATCACCAGTTAATATCAAGTCATCAACATATAAAGCAATAATTAATAATTTACCTCATACCAAGATATGATAGAGGTTTTCATCCGCTTCACTTTTAGCAAAGTCCAAACCAGTGAGATGGCTATTGATCCTAGTGTACCAAGCATGGGGTGCTTTCTTGAGACCGTACAACACTCGCTTGAGTTTGCACACATGAGACTCTCTACCAAAAGTCTCAAAGCCTTCTGGTTGCTCAATATACACCTCTTCCTGAATAACTCCATTGAGGAATATTGTTTTCACATCCATTTGGTGGATCTTCCACTCCATCTATGCAGATAGAGTAATAAATGATCTAATGGATGAGTACCTTGCTACAAGAGAAAATGTCTCGTCATAGTCTATCACCTAAATTTGAGAGTACCCCTTAGCCATAAATATGGCCTTGTACTTTTCCATGCTTCCATATGCTGCATTCTTTACCTTGAAGATCCATTTTGAACCCACAAATGATTTATCTTTTGGTCTTGGGACCACTTCCCAAACACTCTATTTACAATGGATTCGTATTCCTCCACCATTGTATCTACCCACATAGGTTTCTCTACTGCTTCCTCGAACGAGTATTGCTCAGTCTCTACAAGATCAGTCATTAGAGCCATGTATCTAGTGTATCGATGTGGTCATCTTCTCTTCCTGTGTTGATTTGAAGGAGCAACCACATTCTCCCTCACATCCTGCATAAGTCTCTCAGTTTCCTTGGTCCTTTTCCTGCCTTCTTTGGATGGTTCTGCTTGAATGATTGTCTCCACTCTTTTCTCCTCAACTTGTGTCTACTCCAAAAATTCTTGAGGTTCCTTCTTTGGATATAAAATCTCCTCTTCTGGTGGGATATATAGCTCTCTCTCAAGAGAGCACCGCATCGCTTTGCCTTCATCAAATTTTACATCCCTTCACACACCTGTCATTCTGAGAGATGGCAAGTACACACAGTAGTTATGAGGAGTTTCTGTGTAACCCAAAAATACCCCCAATTCTTCTATCAACTCTATCTTCTTCCTTGATTCTTTGGAGACATGGCAGTAAACAGAGGCTCCAAAAATCTTGAAGTGAGACACATCCAACTTTCTCCCCAAGAAAGCCTCCTCCTGTGTAATGATGCCAAGAATCCGATGAGGACTCCAGTTCTACAGATAGATTTTTGTGTTGCATGACTTGACCCACAAATGTAGAGGTAGGCCTTGATCATGCAACATCACCCTCGCTACTCCCACAATGCTACAATTCTTCCTCTCAACCACCCCATTCTGCTGTGGGTTGTGGGGTGTCATCAATTCTCGTTGAATGCCTTCTTTTACACGAAAATTTTTAAATTCATTCAACTCATACTCACCTCCATTATCACTCCTAACAACCTTCACCTTCTTGTTATACAATACTTTGTCACACTCCCAGTCTCGTATCCTGAATTATCACACTTTGTGTTGTCAATGTCACAAGTGTCGCAAAGTGATGAAAATCGTCACAAAGAATGTATTCACCATGAAAAGTCTTTGGAAAATACCTAAAGAAAAGGAAGAAAACTTGCCTTGAAAGCATTCTAAAGAGCTTGTCAAAAACTTATTTTGCAAGACTAACACTACTTTTATTAGGAAAATATGTGCTGGTAACCTTTGGCATTACACATGTCTAGTGTTATCAATGCTATTTTTATCAAGAAAATCCGCGTTGTTCCTATTCAGACAGTTTTTCCCAAAATGGAGGAGAAGCTTCTCTTACTAGAAGGCTCGAGAATGACAATGTGGTTTCAAGTGAATGAATATTGGAGTGAGATCTCCCATTCCTAGCCCTAGATCATGCTTTCATGGATCTGTCCCTTGAGATGTGGAACTCATCCCTCTTTTCATGGATCCTCAACTCCCTCTCCTTCCCTATAAATGAATTTCCCACCATCCACTAATGGTTGGATGTTGGTTGGTTGGTTTCCATCCTATTGCTAAATTATGCCCAATTGTTGCCCATTTGAAAAGGAGAAAAGTGTTGAAGGCTAAGGCTTGGACTTGGAATCTCACTTGAAGAAGGCTTCCAATATCAAGGCTTCATTGGTTGTAATGCTCCCTTTTTCATCTATTAATAATACAATATATGTTTTCTTTCCATAAATGTGTCAATTATTGTCCATTTATTGTGATGCTCCTTGATTTGTTACATAATTTGTATTAGAAAATGTTATGCTTTGTAAAGTTTTGTTGTATCCACTTGATCTTTCTTGCAGGCACTTATCTACACCAGCAAAGAGGAGATCGTGATCTTGGAAGCCAAAGAGTCAAGATTGACATCAAGGGTATTAGCATCAGAGAGAGATAGGGGATCTATCTTCATTTGTATTTTCTAGTATGAATTAGGAAAGATCGCATGTAATTGTCTTCTATAGTTGCTATATCCTCCCATAGGACTAGAGGGATCATTTCTGTTTGCAGAAACGATTGCCTGCCAACAAAATGTCGACTCCGCTGGGGAGTACACAACCCTTCAAACCTCTTTTTGTTTTGGGTCTATTTTGATAATTTTGGAAAACCTCTTAGTGTTTTGTAACTTTGATTGATTATGGATCTTCATTTTGAGTGGTGTCTTTTTTAGAGTGTCAAATATGGATCTCTATTCAATTCTTTTTATTTTTTCTTAAGTTTTTCTCTCCCAACACGTTTTTTGTGAAAAAAGATCATTGTCAGTGCAGACTTTTCTCGTTACAGTCACACTGAAGACCCTATCAGCACAGATTCTATCCATTATGGTAGCGCTAGTCCAAAAATGATATTTTTTAGGGTTTTTGACAGAAGATTTGGATTGTCTTGATCTCTAAAGTTTTTCTCCTGCTCTGTTTGCATATACTTTTTGTTGTCAGTTTCTTAATGGTTTGTGAAATTTTGTTCCATGTTTAAGTAGTGAAAATAAACTTTGGTTGAATATTTAGTTCTTTGGGGAATCGAAATTACTATTTTTCTACTTGCATGTGTTATTCATTTGCTGTCTCATAAGTATTTTTAGTTCTTTTGAAAACTAGAGAGAAATTCCATTTGCATTTGTTAAGCCTTCATCTCAAAATTAATCATTACTTCTAGAAATTGCATTAGATTACATTGTACTTGTTAGGTACCTATAATAATATTGATTCCCCCATTACTATTGTTGTTGTATCCCTTATTGTTATTATTGTGCCCCTATTGTCCCCATATTGTTATTAGTGTGGCCCATAGAAACCCATTATTGTTATTGTTGTGCCCTTATATTATTACTATTAGGTTGGCTTGATTATATGTGACCCCTTAGACTCCTATATATAGAAGGGAGGTTTAGTCATTTGTGTAATGTAAAGGAGGTTGCCCCCTCGAAGAGGCTGAATTCTAAGGCGCTAATCTATCTTTTCTATCTCTTTGTGAGTTGGTTTCCTAACATTTGGTATGAGAGCTTTGGATTTGAGGGTTTCTGTGCTCCAAGTAGGTCATTGTGGAATTTTCTCTATACCGTTTTGTCTGCAACGTTTCAGATGCTAAAAAAACCCATTTGAGATGAAATCATTCTGAACTTTAGGTCTGAATTTCAAATCTTGTCTCACTATATTTTTGGAGATATGATCTGAGGAAGTTAGGGTTTTTTTAGACTCCCAAATTACATTTCGAACAAGAGACTTGGGGAAAATTATCATAAATTTTGTTCTGGGCATCAGATTGAAATTTCGTAATAAGTTTTAGAAAGAGGACAACCTTTAGATTTCAATATATCAGTTTCAGGTACTAAGGTCGAAAAAATGACATGTGGCACTTCAAACAAGTTCGCTCTACTGAACTAGTCTATAATCAAGTCACTGTGGGAGATTTGGCATAACTCTTCCTTGGAGAATCCAATCTTCATCAGAATTGTGGGGTTAGAAATAGGATTCAAAGGGATACTATGGGACACGATTTCAAATATTCAAGATCCGCAGTTACAGAGATACAACAAATTCAATATCGAGCTCTTACAAAGTGAAAAAAAGTGTGTAGTTTTTTTTAATTTTTTAATAAGATTGGTTTGAAAAATTAGTTTGAAGGAATTCAAAGGGAATAGTGAAGAATTATTAGCATTAGTTGATGCCCCGAAGAAAGAAAATGGAAACACCTAGTAAGAAAGCGAAAAGCTCTAACATGACTCGTGAAAAAGAGGAAGAAATGCAACATGATATATCAAAATTACAAGACCAAGTACAACAAATTTCACTCTCACGAAAGGTAGCTGAAGTTAATATGGATGGCATGGACGCTAAGATGAATGGAATGGATGCTAAGATGGAAGAATTGAAGATAAATTTGAATAAGTTGCTACAAGAAATGGTTACTAATGGTGAAAGGGTAGTAAAGGAAACTCATGATGAGAACAAAAGAAATGTTAATCATGATTTCATAGATTCTAATGTTGGATTGAAGACCCACCATGTTCCAAAAATAAATATGAGGAAGTTTGATGTCAAGGATCTCGGAACATGGATACTACAGATGGAGCAATTTTTCGATCTCCATAATGTGAAAAACACACAAAAGTTACGTATTACAACCTTATATTTGGAACCAAATCAGTTTGTATGGTATCAGTGGATTTGCTCTCATAAACAAATTGTCGCTTGGGCAATTTTTACGGAAGAAATGATAGCGCATTATGAGGATACAAAAAGCAACACCTTTTTTTAGCCAATTGATAAATCTCAAACAAAAGGGTTCAATGATGAAGCACATTGAGGACTTCCAAAAACTGAACATAAGGGTAAAAGATATTCCAGAGGAGCATAATATTGATGTGTTCATAGGGACTTTAAAGTATAATATCCAACATGAGGTTCGCCTTTGGGAACCTGATTCATTGAAGAAGGCATTCAAGTTAGCAAGAAAAATGGAAAGCAAAATTATGGCAACAGGAAGCCTACCACTCACAACTATAAAGATGGAAGTGTTGTTTCCCCTAGCCTTCCACAACTTACAAGGTTGACACCACAACAATTGGAAGAAAAAAGAGCAAAAGGGATTTGTTATAGTTGTCATAGAAAATACACTAAAGGTCATAAGTGTGTTGAGAAGAAATTATTCTACATATATTGTGAAGAGGAGGAAGAAAAGGAACAAGAAATGTCAAAAAAGAGGATATACTCCAGGAACAAACCCTAGATAAAGAAGAAATGAATTCGACCATATCTTGTAATGCATTGG